>BJKM01001396.1:0-44174 GCA_015082035.1 Chaenogobius annularis | reverse complement strand
AATGGTACAGTAAACTATAGTCCAATATAACACTTTGAAGTCTTCATTGCTGCCACATAAACTGTAAAAGTGGCATTTACATAGAAACATGATACTAAGCCTATGTTTTTTCCCTTCGCAAATAAATCCAAACGTTTTGGATGTGCTGGAATTTAATGTTTTTGGGACTAAATTTATTTTCTTGGTACAGACTTTCATGGCGCGCACTGACCTCTTGGGGCAGGTTCAGTGGCCGAGCATCACTAAAGAAAAGCTAGTAAGTGTAGCTACTAGCTCTTGTGATGGGCAAAGTGAAGCTTCGTGAAACAGCAAAGCACTCTTTTTCTTTCTCTCTTTCTCTCTTTCTCTCTCTTTCTCTCCCCTCCTTTTTATTATTATTTTTATTTTTTTTTAGGGTATAGCATATAAAACACATACTTTGAAGACGTACAACTACAGGAGGCGGTAAATGCACCTTTTCAGTTGGCTGCTAACTGCCATTAAAAGTAACACAACAACAAACAACAACAGCAACGAGAACAACAATTTGAACCAAACGAAACACGAAACACTTCTCCAGAGTGACATCTAATGGTATGTTTTACTACTGCCACATCCACAGTGGTTCGAACCACATTCTATGTGCCAGTACCAATAAAATTGGCATTTTAGTCATGTGTATCATTGATGCAACTGTGCTTCTAGAATAATATGAACAGAAAAAATAAAAATTGATAAAGGCACGGATTTTTTTTTTTTTTTTACACTTAAGGTTTCATTTAAAAATTGGCCTACATTTTCTTTCAGTGGCATGACGCAATATATTTTATTCCATTTATTTGTGCTTTTATACTTACAATGGAAAAGCAGCAAAACCCGAGAAGGACTGGGCAGCTCTTTACACAAAAATTAGTCCTGTACCATAAGGACCTCAAACTCTGAAACTCATGTCGTCAAGGCATGACAACTTGTGATAACAGTGTGAAAGAGTGATACAAACTGGAGGATGTGACTATCATAAAATCTGGTTTTTCCACAAACAATCAACATGGTTCCGATGAGCAAACACCTGGTTGAGACTTTATAGAGTCATAGGTTTGAGACAGACTCTGTTCTGTGGTTCATTTAAAGCCCTCTTCTTCTTCTTCTTTGGTGGTGTTTTATGGTGGTTGGTATTCATAATGTTACATTACCGCCATTCTTTAGACTTTCTTCATTAGACCCCATTCTTTAGTTGTTGCTGTTGGTGCTTCCAACGGCGGCCGGCCGGCAGCCAACCAACCAACCAACCAACCAACCAACCACAAAGGCGCATCCTTCTTCTTCTTTGGCTTTCCACAGTGGCTGGCATCCAAAGTGCCACATCACCGCCACCCACTGTAGCTGTGGTCTTTGAGTCACTTTCGCTGTTGTCACCACCCTCCTCCATGGCAATCGGCAATAGAGCTTGCAACACTACAACATGGCACCCAACTCTACAGTCTTCCCATTAGAATCAGAATCAGAATCAGAATCAGAATCAGAAATCAGAATCAGAAAGGGTTTATTGCCATTGTCAATGAACAAAATTCACAAACATAGGAACTTGTTTCGGCATGAAGGTGCAACATAAAACACTGATTAATAATAAAAACAACATATATTAACCCTCTGTTACATTAGTAAGTAAATATAAGCCTTACATGATCCCTGTGACTGGATCATAAGAAGATTCCGCAGATTGAATTCCTGCCTATTAGTTTGAAACCATAAAGACTATTCAGTTCTTTCTCTTGCATTTGCTGTACAGTGAAGCAGCACATGCTCAACAGTCTCTGGTTTTTGACAGTGATTACACAAACCGTTAGGATGTTTGCCTATCCTACTCAGCAACCAATTGAGTCCAGTGTGTCCCATTCTCATGCGAGCAAAGGCTCTCTCTTCCCCCGCGTTCCTGCCCATGAATCTGCATGGGCCAACACCAATCTGTATCTGATACAGATGTCGTCCAGTATCACAAAGATTCCAAAAGTCCTGCCAGAGTTTATACACATGACTCTTAATAATGGGCTTGATTTCAGGTTCACTTATTTCAACCAGTATGTCAACTGACGGGCGCCCAAGGGAATTCTTAGCCAGAAAACCAGCCATTTCATAACCATCCACCCCAGCATGTGCAGGAACCGGGTCTAAAGAATCAAGTCTAAATAATACATTTTAACAAATAAAGTATAAAGAATAAAGTCTAAAGAATGGCGGTCATTTAAAAAAAAAAAATTAGAAAGACCATTTTGTCGCTCCCACACATAGGAATCCCTAATAGCACGGAAAATCTGCCTACTGTCCTATAAACAGGCTCTACAAAGGCCCAAACCAGATACTATTCAAATTTAATAGAAGTCAACAAAAAATAATACTAGGTTTCTTTTGAGTACTGTCGCCAGGCTAACAAACTGTCACAGCGCAGTAGAGCCCTCAATCCCAGCTACTCTCAGCTCTGACGATTTTCTTCTATTCTTTAACAATAAAATAAAAACAATCAGAGATAAATTAGATGAAATTACTCCCACTATTAGCCCTGAACAAGCCCAAGCTGTAAAACTAGTGTCCCATATAAATCCATCAGTAACGCTGCTGTGATCGAGCAGAGATAACTTCAGCCATTATGTCCTCTAAAACGTCAACTTGTATTCTAGACCCGATTCCAAGCAGACTCCTCAAAGACATTCTCCCCCTAATTATAGATTCTATTCTTAATATAATAAATACTTCATTAAAAAGTGGTTATGTTCCACAGTCCTTCAAACATGCAGTCATTAAACCGCTTCTGAAAAAGCGGTTTAAGTTTTCCAGTCAGGGTTCAGAGCCCACCACAGCACTGAAACTGCACTGGTTAAAGTCACAAATGATTTGTTTTTAGCTGCTGACGATGGACTGGTGTCAATCCTGGTTCTATTGGACCTCAGTGCAGCGTTTGACACAATCAACCACAACATTCTACTGCAGAGGTTAGAATCTGATGTAGGTGTCAGAGGGACCGCCCTCAGCTGGTTTAAATCCTACCTATCGGATAGGTACCAGTTGTTAATGTAAACAAGAGCTCCTCACCCTGTTCTAACTTACGGTGTGCACAGGGTTCAGTACTCGGTCCAATTCTGTTTACTCTTTATATGCTGCCGTTAGGTAACATTATCGGAAAGCATGGCATTAACTTCCACTGCTATACAGATGACACACAGCTGTATTTATCAATGAAACCCAATCAGACTTGTGTGAAGGATTCTTAACCCTGAAATAAACTAGGTCATTGTACCAAGCAAGGCAAGGCAAGTTTATTTGTAGAGCACAATTCGTACACAAAGGCAATTCAAAGTGCTTCACTCAACAGGGAAAAAAAAAAAATCATTAAAATCACAAAACCTAAATTTAAAGAATTTTAAAAGGAGCCATTTTCAGGCTATCCGTCATATAGTTTAAGACATAAAAGAGAAGAGTGCAAAGAAAAATCATTTCAGTCATATGCACAGCCAAACAAAACAGTTTTTAGTTTAGATTTGAACATTGCCAGAGTAGCGGCCTGTCTCACATCCTCAGGAAGACTGTTCCAGATTTTAGCTGCATAAAACTGAAATGCAGATTCCCCATGTTTAGTGGGGAGATAGTTTCGAGAACATTCAAAACTAGATGTAACAGAGTTCAACAAATCATTTACATTAGAACATGAGACATTTTCAGTTTATCATTTCCATAAACAGTTCTCCGTCATTGTGCCGTCTCCTCCGAACAAGCCGCAGGACCAGCCGGTGGTTTGGAAAGAATAGACAGGTCAACGAAGACACAGAAGTGATCAGACAGAGCAACATCGACCACATTGATGTTTGAAATATTAACTCCATTTGTAATTAGAAGATCTAGAGTGTGCCCTCTGCTGTGGGTGGGGCCACTCACATGCTGAGTAAGACCGAAAGTTTCAAGGACAGCATGAAGCTCTTTAGCGTTTGTGTCACAGATATTATCAACATGAACATTGAAATCACCTGTTATGACCAAACCATCAAAGTCTGCATACGACTGAAAGCATCTCAGTAAATCATCAATAAAACTTTGGTAATGCTGGGAAGGCTTGTATAAAACAATGAAGAGAATGCATGGAGACTGTTTTAGCTCAATTTTAAAGGCTACATACTCAAATGTTGAAAACACCCCAAAGGACAACCTGTGGGTAACTATTTCATCTCTTACAAAAGCACACACACCTCCTCCCTTTTTGTGTTTCTCATGTTTCAGATTCAGACATAAAGTTGGGTGGAGCAGATTCTATTAGAACTAAATTTCCCGTGTTTTTGTACTTGTGTGAAGGCTATAAAAACCTGGATGACACTTAATTATCTGCTTCTTAACCCTGATTTTTTTTTTCTCAGATTGGGCAGTCTGACTCGCATTTTGTTTTTCCGTCTTTGTGATGTTACTAGAGACATAGCACTAGGGGAGGCTGTTTTTACACAGGGCCCCGGCTGGTTTGATTTTTATTATGATCCTAGCTATGGGAGATACCAGGTGAAAGGCGAGGGGGGATAGGTGGGGGGCTTTTGTTGGTGTAGCGGGAGCCGGTGAAAGTTTGGGACCAGGTGAAAGGTGTGGGGGGTTTAGGTGGGGAGGTTTTTGTATGTATTCAATTTTCAATTCAATTTATTTTTGTAACGCCCAAAATCACAACAGTAGTTGCCTTGAGGGGCTACAGTGGAAAAAACAAAATAAACAGTGTTCATAGGGACTTGGAAATGTCCCAGCATCCTGTGTCCTTAGACAGATGTTCCAAGCTCCCCTGTCCTTTGACCCTCCTTCTCGGTCAGGAAAAAACTACCAAACCTCTTTGGGAAAAAATAGAAACCTGTAAGAGTTCCACAGTGAAGGAGATTTCCGACTCCCTCGGACGGACAGGCTGACGCGCCTCAATTTGCAGATACACGGTGGAGCTAGACAAACTCAGGAGGAGAACCAATTCTTCGAGGCTGATGAAGAACCGTTCATATGGAGTAGAGACCGTTTCTCCAGACAGACCATTTCTGCAGGAAGTTGAGGAGCATCTGGATCATCGATGTACCTGCTCCACTCCCGTCAGAGAAGAGGGAGAAGAAGGAAAAGCGATGAACAAATTGCAAGTGAAATTAAATATTAAATATTGTTTGATAGAAAAGTAGTAAGAAGCAGAGGATAGTGCTCCAGCTGCCATACTTGCCCCAGCATAGTTGCTCCTAGGGCAGCATAGCTGGGAACTGTAGGTTTTTATTTCTGTTCCTAACTGGCCTGACCATAAGCGATTTCAAAAGAGGAACGTTTTAAGCCTGGTCTTAAATGAAGAGACTGTGTCGGCCTCTTTAAAATGGACAGGACGCTGATTCCACAACACAGGAGCTTGGTAGCTAAACGCTCGGCCTCCTAATGTGCTTTTATAGACTCTTGGGACCACCAGAAGTCCAGCATTTTGAGAGCGAAGTGCTCTGTTTGGATGATAAGGTACTATAGCATCTTTGAGGTAGGATGGGGCCAGGTCATTTATGGTTTTGTAAGTCAGGAGGAGGATTTTGAATTTGATTCCAAACTCGACAGGGAGCCAGTGAAGAGACTCGAGCACCGGCGTAATGTGCTCTCTTCTTTTAGTTCCTGTTAGTAATCTTGCTGTTGCATTTTGAACCAGTAGAAAGCTTTTAATAGAACTTTTAGGGCACGATGCAAGCAGGGAGTGACAGTAGTCTAATCTACATGTTACAAAACGCATGGAAAAGTTTTTCAGCATCACTTTTAGGCAAGAGTTTTCTGATTTTGGCTATATTACGCAGATGGAAATAGGTTGTTTTACAGGCTTGATTTATGTGTGTTTTGAACGAGAGCTCTTGGTCAAATAAGACTCCAAGGTTTCTTACAGTGGGAGCTGGAGGCTACACTGACATTGTCCAGTGTGACTATCTGCTCAGATAAAGCGTAGATGATTAGGGCCTAGTACAATGACCTCGTTTTTTTTTCAGGGTTAAGAAGCAGATAATTAAGTGTCATCCAGGTTTTTATATCCTTCACACAAGCACCAAGTCTGTCTGCTTGATCGGTCTGATCGGGTTTCATTGATAAATACAGCTGTGTGTCATCTGCATAACAGTGGATGTTAATGCCATGCTTTCTGATAATGTTACCTAACGGCAGCATATAAAGAGCAAACAGAATTGGACCGAGTACTGAACCCTGTGGCACACCGTAAATTACTTTAGAACAGGGTGAGGAGCTCTGGTTTACATTAGCAACTGGTACCTATCCGATAGGTAGGATTTAAACCAGCTGAGGGCTGTCCCTCTGACACCTGCATCAGATTCTAACCTCTGGAGTAGAATGTTGTGGTCGATTGTGTCAAACGCTGCACTGAGGTCCAACAGAACCAGGATTAAGACCAGTCCATCGTCAGCAGCTAATAACAAATCATTTGTGACTTTAACTAATGCAGTTTTAGTGCTGTGGTGGACTCTGAACCCTGACTGGAAAACTTCAAATAAGTTATTGTCCTGTAGATGGCGACAAAGCTGTTTAACTACAACTCTTTCAAGAGACAAAGGGTAGATTTGAAAAAGGTCTGTAGTTTATCAAAAGGTCAGGATCAAGATTATGCTTTTTCATGCGGTTTAATGACTGCATGTTTGAAGTACTGTGGAACATAACCACTTTCTAATGAAGTATTTATTATATTAAGAATAGAATCTATAATTAGGGGGAGAATGTCTTTGAGGAGTCTGCTTGGAATCGGGTCTAGAATACAAGTTGACGTTTTAGTGGACATAATGGCTGAAGTTATCTCTGCTCGATCACAGCAGCGTTACTGATGGATTTATATGGGACACTAGTTTTACAGCTTGGGCTTGTTCAGGGCTAATAGTGGGAGTAATTTCATCTAGTCTATCACTGATTGTTTTTATTTTAGTGTTAAAAAATAAAAGAAAATCATTAGCTCTGATAGTAGCTACTGCGCTGTGAGTTTGTTGTTGTTGCCTGGCTACAGTGCTGAAAAGAAATCTAGTGTTATTTTGTTGACCTCTATTAAATTTGAATAGTATCTGGTTTGGGCCTTAGGCAGAGCCTGCTTATAGGACAGTAGGCAGATTTTCCATGCTTTAAGGGATTCCTCCGTGTGGGAGCGACGAAATGGTCTTTCTAATTTTCTAACTCTTTGTTTATGTGAACGCAGTTCTTCTTTGTACCATGGGGAGGCACATTTTGGCCCAATGACCTTCTGCTTTAGTGGAGCTGCAACATCAAGAGCGGACTTCAGAGAATTCATGGTCAAGTCGACAAATTGATCACTTACACTGGGACTAAGGCTGTTCTCAGCAGGATCACATGACATGTCGCTGAATATTGGCTCTATTATTTATATGAACTTTGAGATAGAGTTTTCTGATATTGTCCTTTCCATCATGACTTTTTTCTGTGGGGCTGGATAGTCTTTAAGAACAAACTGAAAGGTAATTAGGAAATGATCTGACAGTATAGGGTTTTGAGGGAAGACAATGAGGTTACTAATCTCTATTCCATATGTTAGAACAAGATCTAGAGTGTGCTTGTGACTGTGAGTTGGTTTATTTACATTTTGAGCAAAACCAATGCTATCTAACAGGGCGTTGAAAGAATTACTGAGAGAGTTATCGTTCACGTTCACGTGTGCTATTGAAATCTCCAGCTATCACTACTTTATCCACCAAGTTTGATATAAAGTCTGAGAACTCTGTTAAAAACTCTGAATAGGGACCAGGGGGTCGGTAGAGAACCACGAACAAGACTCCTTTTTGGTTTCTCCAATTTGGACATGTGATTGATAGTGTAAAGTGCTTTGAGCTGGATGGAAAACGAGAATGAAAGGTGTAATCATAAGTGGTGTCTGTACTTTGTTGGTTAAAAGGTTGTCTCGATTTGTGAACGGAATGAGAGAGGAAAGTGAGTCGATATGTGTGACTTTTTTTGATGAGTCATTACCGACGAAAATGTACCTGAATCATGTGAGCTATCCAGTTCGGCCTTTGAAAGAGCACCACTCAGGTGTTACTCTTGTCAGGAATATAGGCATGTTGCCACAGTGTGAAGAAGGAAGAGATGTCCGACATGTGGAAAGAATGATTGTGAGTTTGAGTAAAGGAGTGTGGGGAAAATGGTAAAGAAACGAAAGAGTGCAAAGATTCATCTCTGGATTAAAAAAATCATTTTTGTCCTTCATTGTTATGGTCATAAATGGTGCTTGTGGACTTCAGGGAAGGTCGGAAAGAATAGAAGTTATTCTTGATGCAGCGAGGACATTTTTGGATGCAAAAGATGTCACGGGGAAGAATTATAATAATAATAATACATTTGATTTAAAAGCGCCTTTCAGAACACCCAAGGACACTGTACAAGAGAATAAAACAACAGAATAAAACAACAGAATAAAACCCACAGTACAGAACTGGATGATGGTGTTGGAGTGACTGAGTTATGTGGTGTAGGATTGTCTGAACAGGTGAGTTTTGAGTCTGGATTTGAAAAGTGGAAGGGTGTCTATGTTGCGGAGGTCAGGAGGGAGAGAGTTCCAGAGCTGAGGAGCAGAGCGGCTGAAGGCTCTGCCCCCATTGAAATAAGACGGAAAGAGGGGACAGAGAGCTGGAGAGAGGAGGAGGACCTGAGGGAGCGAGAGGGAGTGGAGATGTGGAGGAGGTCAGAGATGTACGGTGGAGCCAGGTTATGGATAGCTTTGAAAGTATTTAGGATAATTTTGAAGTGAATCCGTTGTTTTATGGGGAGCCAGTGAAGTGAATTGCGCCAGATACTAAGGGAGGGGGTTGCACATTCTGATGAATAAATAAGGATGCTTTGAAATGGACTGGGTGAGGTGAGCACTGTATATGTATGTACAACAAGTAAGACGCGAACAGTAGATGGCGCTGTCCCAGGTTATGTCGCGGTTAGGTTAACTTGCGAAGAAGTGGGCGGGGCTTAGGCTTCCATTCGCTTTAGCTCGGAGGGCGAAATGTTATCAAAAGACGCGTTTGTACATTATTAAGTGTACCATACCAAAAGAGCCGAGTTGGAGAAACAAAACGGACAGTTACACATGTCCTCACTGTTCTTCTGACTGTTGGTAGCTCATCAATTCAGTCTTTGTGCGCGTTGCTCTGGACAGCTGCAAGTCCCCCAACTTGACCTGGAGCTGCTGTCGCGCTTTGGTCATTTAACAAATCCCTCTGCAAAAATGGAAGGCCAGTGCAAATATAGCATTGCCTCACCATACGCCTCACATAGCCTAGAATTACTGCGGACAAACCCGTTGATCTCAGTGGTGCTCGCCATAGGCCACGCAGATAACCAGGAAATGGGCTCGTTCACGTTGTAATTGTAATAATATGAACCTGACACAACGTTAACCAAAACACGTGGGAATGTTTGCAGGACAAGCCATATCATCGCTTTTTGGAAGGCTGTTGAGGCGCAATCCACAGCTTTTGCAAGTCAACCCAGCGGAGATGTCAGGTGTCCGCAAGATGATCTAGTGGAGCTGTCTCTTCAGCACCACGCACGCACGCACGCGCACGCATGTATGTATAAATGTACACGCGATGAATCTGTGGGTCCAAATGTGCTTTTGGGGATCATGGTGAATAGGAACACTTGAGCAGTTTACATACTTTCATAATGTGTACATGCAAAGTTCCAAAAATAAAATCTGGAATTCTACTTTTGGGGCTGTGTGGCATTTATTTACATATTCAGGAATTAAAATCTATGCATCTATTACAACGGCATAATACAGAACTAATAGGCCTCTCGCCAGCTTGTGGCGCTCGGGCCTAATAATAATAAAATAATTATAATTATAATTATAATTATAATTATTATTATTATTATTATTATTATTATTATTATTATTATTATTATTATATGGAATAATAAATGACAAATTTCCCCCAATTTCTTACTAGAACGTCTTTTGTTCTTAGATATTTCCAGTGTGTAAAAACCTATATGATGTATTTATTCCTTTATGCTTTGTCTAACTGTACTTTAGGGTGTTTAAGTAGGAGGGCCTTGCCTGTGACTTCAGTTCATGATTGGAGCAGAAATAGTCTTTTGCATTCTCTGATTTTGCAGTATATGATTGGAGTAGTGGGTGTTGGGACCTCTTTGATGTTCTATAATACCACTTTAGACCTCTGCATTAACCACTCATCCCTTCTTTAAGCGATCTGCTGGTAATTTACTGCTAAACAGCTAATTTAAAAAGGTTCTGAACTCTAATTTCTAGCATGGAATTCTGGTAATCAAATTGAGTATGATGTGATAAATATCATGATGTTGCAATAGTGCTGGGGGAAAAATTCCTGTGACAGTCATTTTATGTTTAAAGCAGTTCTAAGTTCAAACACTGACAGGTGACAGGTGGATTTAACCAACCACAGTGAAGTATAAACTTGCCGAAGCAGCAGATGGCTTTTGTAACCACTTCACATCAATATAACATACTCATAGCATAAATCATGGGAAAATCAAACTCTTCAGTCTCCACAAAATGATTTGTTTATTTGCATTTCACTCTCCCCTATTAGGCAGCAGTCTCTTGATGGCTAGAATACATACGTGTCGAGACAGATGCTTAGAGGCCAATAGGTGCTGGCAGTCACTCCAGATCAATCCACACACAGTCCTCAATAAGACCAGTGCAAAACTTCTAGTGAGTAATAAGCGTTTTGAAAGCTTTTTGGTACTAAAGACAATAACATTATGAAGACTCGTCCACTATGTCGCTCCACGTGTACAGAACTGTGTAGCACTTAGGCTGCATTCACACACATACACCGCATCATAATTGGAGCCTGTTTTTATTATCAAGCTTTCTCAAGTCGTAAAATGTGCCTTTTCTGCGTGTAAACTAAGGACAGAAGAAAATACTATGCTCTAAACCAGGTCCAGGTCTAAACCGGATTAAACTAGGATTTAAATGACTACATGAACTGCTTTTCTGGTGGAAGGTCAGCCACTGGCTTGTCTCCATGGAGATTTTATTGCTTTGCCTGTAATGTTCCACAGTATGACATTAAACTCATCTATGAAGACAAGCTGGTGACGCCACAGGTCCAATCTTTATTTTTGAGCTATAAAAACACCCATAATTGAGGCTAACAGTGGTCAAAACATCCGCTATGTGATGTTTGAAATGACAGTATGTGATTTAGTTTGTCCCTTTCTGAATGTGCGTTGCCTGTTGCATTGTCCTCTTCACTTCCTCTTTGGCTGTGTTTGGGGGATTTCTTGCACCTCTCACAGAGGAGTTCATGTGGAAGAATCTGGGCAGAGACTGAAGAGACTAAATATTTAAAGACTTTGTGCAAACAATCAGCCCCAAGTGTTTATGACCTGGTGCTATTGAAGGCATGACATCAGCACAGTTTAAAGATTTAGCTCAAGGTAAAATATTTAAAAACAATATTTGTATTTTTGGTAAAAGTATCTATGTACCTGATTAAAAGTTTTTTTAGGTAAATTCTAACAAAACTTTAAAGGTGCATTATGTAATATTCCATGCAGGTGCTGGTACTGGGTCCAGCACCTGCATGAAATGTTCCATGGTATGGTATTAACTTACCTTGTATTTGTTCAATTACATATGCTTATATTGTCAATAGAAATAAATTAATATATTTTTTACTGTGAGGTGCCAGTTTCTATGAAGATGAAAACTCATTCTGTGAAACATTCTAGGTAATGTGACATTTATGGAGGGTCCGCCTACTAAAGCAGGACTAAAGCAGGACTAAAGCAGTTCTAAAGCAGGTCTGAAGCAGTTCTAAAGCAGGTCTGAAGCAGTTCTTAAACAGGTCTAAAGCAGGACCAAAGCATGACTAAAACAGGACTATTTTATAATAAATGTCATTAGAACATTTGGTTCAAACGATATTAAAAACGTAGTAGCCTACAGTAGCTGCCAAAAAAAAGCTCACTTTGCATTTAGTCAATAAGAACAAACGCAGCTGTCACTAGGCAACATGCACAGTATCATCCATGTTTTTGGAGTTCTATGACCTGCAGCAGTCTATTAAAAATAGCCAAGACTGAGCATTGAAATATATGCAACTTAATGAAATGGACAACGGGAAAAAGGTCCTGAAAGCACTAAACTGGTGACAACGGATCTGCACCTGAGAAATAATGTATATTTATCTTCCCTTCACCTCCATAGTCACGTTAAACTGTAAAATTATGTGCGTTTTATTACAATCCGACACATATTTATGGAGCAATTAGCTTATGAATTTAGACAGGCTTGCAAAATGGCAATGCAAAAGTGCACATGTCCCGCAGAATGCTACAGATGCGCCGCAAAAAAAACCAAAAAACATATTTTTAGTTATGGGAAACTGGGCCGCGGGCCGGACCAAATTGCTTCGGTGTCCGGATCTGGTCCTTCTTTTGGAGACCCCTGGCCTACAGAGCCAACAGATCTGTAGACGACGCAATCAACCTGGCACTCCACTTCGTCTTGCAGCATCTGGACTTCCCAGGAACCTATGCCAGGATCATTGTGGACTTCATCTCTGTCTTCAACACCATCCTCCCAGGTGTTGAGAATGGAGCACTGCAGATTGAGGTCAGAGCACTGCGTCTCAGACACTCGGACTATCAGCACAGGATCTCCACAGGGCTGTGTACTTTCTCCTCTGCTCTTCTCCCTGTACACAAACTGCTGCACCTCAAGCCGCGACTCCGTAAAACTGATCAAGTTTGTGGACGCCACCACCCTCATCAGGCTCATTTCAGACGGGAATGAGTCTGTCTAAAGGAGGGAGGTGGACCGGCTGGTGTCCTGGTGCAGCGGTAACAACCTGGAGTTCAAGCCCAGACAGTGGAGATGATCGTGGACTTCAGGAAAGTCACATTTCATATATGTTTCATATATGTTATTTTTATTATTGCGTAGTATTTTATGTTTATGTATGCTTGATTTAGTTTCCCTTAGTTTATTGTGTTTCACCCTAAACAGCCTCCCATATTTGAAGGGATTTTATTTTTAGCACGAGAAAACGAGTAAAACGAGAAAACTATGCAGGCTTGGAAGAACGTGTAAACGATTAAATGTTAATCGATGAATCTAGTGATCAGTTGATTCGTTGTTTGGATTACAAATGGTCAGTGAATGAGAGATTATAACTAAATTAGATAAAATGAAGCTAAAATTAAGCCAAGTGAGGAAATTCTGGTAAAATATACAGTCATTTTTTATGTAATTACTGCTTTGTCAGAGTCATAAAACTTGTTCTCTCAGCACATGGTATGTTTTAGAAGCTATGTATAGGTTATATTAATTGATTAATCTGTGTGAAATACTTTTCACACAGATTTTTAAACAGGTGCTAGTTGTCTTTTTTGTATAATTTTACTTATGTAGTGCTTTTCCCACCACTGACAGGCTCCACCACACATGCTACCAAAATCCTCGTGTGAATGCATTTGTGGATGATTGCTCTGTGTCCTGATTCTAGCCAATAGCAGGCCATAGTAAACACCTTTAAGCGCGCAGTCGAAGATCCTTGTTTGCTGTCTGATTTTCGCCACACTTATCTCTAAATGTACAGAGCCGGAACCACATAAAACATACTGTACATTACACTAAATTGAATGCAGGATTTTGCAGCACAAGATGTTTTAATCCTGTTAAGAATCTCTACAGTTCGACTCTAAAACGAAGTATCAATATCAAGTCAGTGTGTCCCATAAGTGCCCTTGTGTGTGTCTGTGTGCAAACATAATCCTGGTTCCGGTTTAATGAGTGTGATGAGATTTCACGTGATGATGATGACTCTCTCAATCCAGTCTCTCACCCACCCACTCCCTCTCGCTCCCTTCCCAGAGAGACACGACACCCCCCGTCTCACCCCTTTCCCTCCCTCGTGGCATGACAGTAGTGCAGAACTGGCACAGGACGGCTGCACCCTGTCCCGCTGATCTGCGCCTCAGTCTGATTTGTGTTTGCTTCTCAGTGTGACTTTGGTCCACAGGGGGTTTGGCTTTGGCGGGGGAGTCGTAATAGCAGTGTGCAGACTAGAACTCCCCCTTCTTCTTCTTCCTCTTCTCCAAAAATATGCAGCAGAAAAAAGATGACGGCTCTAAATGGCGTGTCAGCTGTTGTTGTGACACTGACTAGAATCACGGTAAATTACCAGTATTTGTCGTGAGGTGTAATAGCATCTTTGATGGACACTGTTCCCATGGCACCAGTGACTTCTCTTGTGTGGATTTCTGCCTTCGTATAAACACTGTTTTGTCTGGCTGTGTCACAAAAAGTGGTGGAAAGTAACAAAGTACAAAAGTAAAAGTCCTGAACTCAAGTAAAATGTAGGTATCTGTACCTAAATGTTACTTACTTTTTATTTCTACTTAATTTGGGAGCAGGTCTGTACTTTTTACTCCATTACATTTTTTGAACTGTACAGAAAAGTAGAAAGTATTTTTCATATGATTTGAGGGGTTATTTTTAGCCCGTTCATGGTAACACAGAAATTGATTAAAATTGTTACTGTTGATCAAAAATGTGTGTGTATCAAAATCACTGCATTTAACATTTTAATAGTTCTCTAAATCTGTGTGAAATACCTGTACTTTTTATTCTTAATTTACATTTTTAAACACGTACTCTTACTTAAGTAAATTTTTTTAGTATTTGTTTCACTTCTGTACTTTTACAAAAGTACTTCTTCCTCCGCTGGCAAAGATGAGAGGCAAAGCTAATGATGGAAGGTAAATACTATTTTTCAAGGGGTTCAATACATTTAAAATACATTTATACAAGATCACTGCTTTTGTCTTTTGTTGTTGAAGGGAGATGGATACCAAAGTTTTTCTAACCTCAATACCCAGGATCGACAGTTACTCTAGCGGTGCCAAATCTGGAAGATTCAAGTTAAATACCAGCTACAAACTATGCGTAGCCTAACTTATGTGTCTTTTGGTAAGACACTTCACTTGTTAGTGAATGTGTGATCTGAGTGAGTGGTGTTCTTCTGACAGGGCCATTGCAATAAATTGGTCTGTCACAATAGCCATAATAATCTTACTGGGGCGGTGCCAGGGTCTGGAAAGGTGGGTTTGGATGTGGGCTGCCAATGCACTCCCATAGCACTTTTTGTAGGACATCCAATTATGACAAGAAATGTTCCATTGGCAACCACAAGTTGAAAAGCAACAGTATAGCACCTTTATGGTTTATATATAACAACTACACAACGCTAACTACATTTTTTGTGAATATACTATATTTATTGTACAGTTTCATTTAAGATGGTAAGTATCTATAACTTTATTCTTACTTGTGTATGTCCAATATTAGTGCGGCACAGTAGATCACAAAAGATCCCAACCAACCAAACACATGGCTACAACAACAAGGTCACATACTTTAGGATGCTAACTACATTTAAACTTGTTTAGAACAGCAAAGCCAGCATAGAAAGGGGACGAGGGATGCAGTGTTCGCTTCCCTGTTAAAAGCCTCTAAATGGAATGTTAAGTGTGAACAACCATGGAAGACCAGAGCGCCCCCTTGGCCCCACCTTCAAAAAATACGTCTTTTGGTATTGATCTAAAGTAGTAGTGGTAGTGAAACACAAAGGACCACTCCGCTCCACTACACTTAATAGATTTCACTCTTTATTTGCAGGCGGTATCACAATAATTGATGTGCAGATTTTGACTTCTCCCACTTCCATGTAAACCCTTTCATCATTACTCACTCAGCAGGGCCGTAGCAGAGTGATAACGGTGTGTGTTGTGAAGCCAGTCATCATGTGTCACAGTGACAGTCACAGCAGCTCATGAGCAGGAGGCACTGCCCCCAGAGACACACAGACATCACACATACACATATGAGTAACTACAGGAGAGATCATCACACATCTTCACATGAAAGGCTGTTTCATTCACACATACAGTACAGTACATCCCAAACGTCAGAAAATACAGGCTTTAATATCAAGGAAACAACATCACGCTGTAGTTTAAAACGTAAACATATAATAACATTCAAGACTTTTTTAGTGTACATTTTTATTCAAATTAATGCAGTAAAAATTGGCTTGACAAGATTTTGGATTTGGTGGCCACTTTTGAGTAGAGAGTGAGAATTGTTTTATTGAGAAAAAAATATATAATAATACACAAAATTACATTGACCTAAAGTCACTCGAATCTCTCAATAGTAAAGAACTGACCTAAACAAATTTAGCCCTATCCCCCAATGTTATACATTTGCAATCAACACAATACCATTTAACTCTCTTATCGTTACAAGAACAAAGCACTTACATGAAACAACAGCAGGACAATTCACTGTTGCAGAGGCTTCAGTCCTTGACAAACACCTACAGCAAATTTCCATAAGCAACACTAATGTAATCTTCACTCCATGTTGCTATTCTCCTGCTCCATCTATAGGTCCTCCTTCTGCAGCAGGTGCACCTGGCATTGTGCTGGTGAATAGTGTTTTTTCTGCCATCATCCCTAGTCCTCTCTAATCCTGTGACTGCAGCTGTACACACAATGGCTAATCCTGTCATAACTCGATTGTGAAAGGAAATAATGGCACACGGTGTATACTAAGAGACAGTTATTTGTTCTGAAAAGAGGCAGAGTCTGTTGTTGCCAATGCATCGCTCCATTTAATCTCCTCAGAATATAAAAGAGTTATTTTGTGTTATTTTGTCTTTTCAAAATTGATGCACTTTACAGAATAATGTGTGTAGTGAACAAGGCACTACAATGCAAAGTTGAGCTTTCCCCAGGGTGTAAGATCTTAATGCAGCCTGTACCTTTTGCAGAATTTATTACACAAGAGATTCAAGTGGATTTGAATATTCTGTGCCTGCAGGTTGTACTTGTAGGAAGACGGCCATGCACTTACTGTCAGGAGGTATGTGAAGGGTGATTTCAGGGGTATAAAAGTCCCTCTTACACAAGACGAGTAGTGACTTTTTTCAATCATATTTTTCTTTGTAGTTTTACTTTGCAAAAATATGTTAAAGTTAAGACACACTTTATTGTCTTTATTTGACCCATCCATAAGGTGAGGTAATGCAGGTGAATAGTTAAAAAGGTTAAATTTATCAATATCAATTTGATTCTTCTTGTGTTGTTTACTTAAATAAATATGCAATGTTTTCATTTCTAAATAAGGCTTTTTGGGGCATTAAAATCTGATACATGGATAGAGCCAGATTTATATTTCTTATTTCATTTAGTTGATGTATTAACTACACATTTTTGTTGTTGTTGAGTAAACTAGATCTTGAAAATCCTGGAAAAAGTCCTGAAAGTGGCAACATTTTGTTGAATAAAACAATGTAAAATGTAAAATGCATTTCGAGAAAACACCCTTTGAAGTTGCAATGTCCCATGAATGAATCTCCAGATGTAAGTGAATAAAAAATAAAAACACACATATATATATATATATATATATATATATATATATATATATGTATGTATATATATATGTATTATGTATGTATATATGTATGTATATGTATGTATATATGTATGTATATGTATGTATAAGTATATATGTATATATGATATATATGTGTATATATGTATATATGTATATATGTATATATGTATATATATATGTGTATATTGTATATATATATGTTGTATATATATATATGTTATATATATATATATGTGCTGTGTGTGTGTGTGTGTGTGTGTGTGTGTATATATATATATATATATATATATATATATATATATATATGTATTTTGTACAGATACAATGATAGGTGAAAGCTCATTGAGAGAGCAAACTGACCAAAGCCTTGCCTGTAGTTTCTCGCCTTAATGCCTCTGACGCAGCCTGTCAGAAACAGTGAATCTTGTATAGGTGTGTCAGAAGAGCTGCAGGATAAGGTTGCACACGTATAAGCTGATGGGGAAAAGTGGAATAACCAAAGAAAAATAAACCCATCGAGAACATTTAAACCATGGCCCAGAACCTTTTTGCTGTGAGGCAGGGATGCTTTACTCTTCATTCACCTAATTGCATGTCCACTGTGCACTTGCTTTATTTTGATATTATAATGTAATTGATAAAATTCTGTAAATGCAACATATCAATCATATTTGATGAGTATATACACCTTCTGCAGTCTGCAGTATGCTGATTCCCTTTTGTGAACCAAGGACCATGCTTGTATCTGTCAGTATGGGCCGTCATCCCCTCCGCTGCTCCACTGCCTTGTGCACTGGCTCAGATAATTAAGAGTCCAACCCAATGGGGACAATTAGCTTCTTAATGTGTGTGATCTGATCGTGTAGGACTGAGAGCTGTCACACTAAACCTGCTGCGACACACTGACCATCAACCCTTCAGACTCTGCTCTTGAGGAGTCCAGGATGAAGCCTTTACAATTACAAATCTGTAACTTCTTTTGAATTGGTTATGGCCATTTCTCTCAGTGGTAAAGGTTACAAAGATCTTTTAACTCTTGGAGCAGTAGTGCCTGTGAAAGCTAAATCCACTAACCCCGAGTGATCTTCGGAGGCGTCTTGACACACCAATCATCCTAAGAGCCAAAGCATGAGTGAAAAATGTATTGAAACGAGAATAATGAAATTGCATCGTCAATAGGTTACATTCAAATGGCATCACAACACTCTAAAACGCCTGTAGTCTAAAATGGAGTTGATATGATGGAATTTATTGTTTAACTGTCAGATTGTAGATTTGTTGAAGTAGTTTGTGGTTTATATCTCTTTAAGTACTATGCGTTTTTCACAAAGCTTCAGAAAGTGGTGCCATCATTCATCCCCAAAGACATGATGTCGGTTGAAAGGACTTTGTGGATCCCATCTCAAATAAATAAGGTAGCATTTATGGATCATACATTTGGATGGTTCTTTCAAAAGTGAATCTCCCATGAAGTTACATCTGTCGTCTCTGCCTTCCTTCCATCTGAAATTATGTCATAAATAAATTCTGGAACAGGCTCTTTATTTTGGGAATGTGCTGGTCCTTATCATGAGTGGCATGTGACCATACAATGTTCAGGGGTAAATGCTTCATTGGTCAACTAAAATTATCACTGTATATTTCTTTCTTTTTCATTGGTCATCACTTTCTTAAAACCCAATAAACATTTCAATCCTTGAGTTTGGTTAAAAGCACAGAATTTAAATTAGAAAGAGAATATGGAATTTGCTGAACGTGTATATGTGCATTTTCAGCTCAATGCTCTTTGATGTGTAAAGTTGCGCCTCCTCCTCTCTGTTACTGCATGAATTAAATTGCTCTGCTTGTCTGTACAGTGCATTGGCCCCAGGCACTCTGACCCTCATTACTTATAGGGGGGAAACCGCCATGTCTGAGTTATTTGCCCTTCAATTTTCTATTTATTTCTAGCCAGCGTTTCCTATAACAGCCCTGCTGTGAAGTGACAGGGTGCTGCCAGTACTGACAGCCTGTTAAATACATTAAGGAGGAGGTCTAAAGGTTTTATGAGATTAACCATTTGTTAAGTTAATTACTGTTTAGTTTGTCATGTACAGCGACTTATTGGACCTCAGGCACTGCGGGGGGGAAGAAGGAACCATACTGTTTGAGTCAGAGGACTGGTCAGTCGCACCTATGAAGGCACTTTGTGTTACAGAAAACAGCCACAACAGAATTTAAAGTGCATAAATAATACGTAACAAAATGTCTCCTGCTTGTTTCCAGGGAGATGCTTGTTCTTAGTTCTGTCTAGAATGTTCCATAGCATTTCATTAAACCTATCTGTATTGCATGTCTTCAACTGCACGTGTTTTCATTGCTCTAAAATACTGTTAATAAATATTGTTACTGTGCTTCATCTTTACTTCTCAGGTTGCCAAAATATACCATCCGCCTCCTAGTGGCCAGTAGATGCACATTCACACAGCTGTTTTGCATTTGTTTGGGCTTACAACTGGCACAAATATTCCTCTCTACAACCGTAGATGATTACAGCTGTTTTCCTTCCAAACCTGTTTTGTTCTTCAATGTGATGCTGTTGTGTACTTGAGACTGAAACACACTAATCTGATCGTAGTTACCAAGGACTCCAGCAGTTTTATGATTGTAGACACAGTGGAGTTCTTTATTCATGCTCACTTTGAGTAAAGTGTGGAGGAGATGTTAGCACGAGCATATGGCACCCTCTCAGTGGAGTTTTGTGGAACCTTTAATTAACCCAATGGTCCAAACGAGGTTATCCCGAAGCCTGAGAGGAGATGCAAAGTGTGTCGGTGAAAATGAGGCGCAGCAGCTGTGAGGAGCTGGCGACCCCAAGAGCCAAACATATTACATCATTCACAGCCCTATTACATAAGGGATCAATAGCAGCGTAACCATGGCAGCGTCAACTCTGCTCCTTACTGGTGTAAAACAAAAAGCAAGTGATGTATAAATTATGAAGGAGTGGTGTGATTCTGCTATTCCTTTTGTTAGTGAATGCAGAAGACATATTGCAAGAGCTCTTGCCCATCATCAAAAAACAAAAGTAAATCTCAGCTTCAAGTTTCAATTACGCAGCCAAGTCAGGGAAAGTTAACTTTTCTGGGCAGGGATTGTGTCACATTGTTTCATTGCTTGCAGTAGATGAAAAAACTTATGTCTGCAGTCATTTATTGATTGACTGACTAATTTATTTATTGTAACACATGAATTACATTTCTATTTCCTGTTTTTATTTAGCGTAAAAATCCATCCTGAAACTGGCTTTAACAACCAAAATCAATTCTGTCATGTTTTATGTCATGGTTTCGTTACAGAAACTTTTGATCTGCTTTAGTTTGCTATTAGACTACTGCAAGATTTGATTTCCAGAGCACATTGAAAGAATGGCCTCATGTGAATAGGCCTTGTGTACAATATCAAACAAATTCAGAAAGACAGCCTCCTACAGGCAGTTTCCCCTTTAGCTTGTATGCTAATTGCATGATGCTAAATGCCAACATCTAATAATGGCAATTGTAATTAATGTTTTCTATCCAGTCAACTGAGGTTTGACTCTCGGTCTCTTAAATCCTATTACGCGTTTGATGGCTATTGCTAATATCTGTAGAGTTTTGCTGCTGGCGCAAGCTTTCCTCACGGTTTTGGTAATTTTGCTCAGCTCAGCCTACTTAGTTTTATTTTGTCATTCTCTTTTATTTTGTCATTCTCTTCCTGAAAGACTGCCACTTAGGATGATGATAGATGATAAACTTAAAAATGGGCAGACGTGGATCAGTAACATAACTGTATCTTAAATATGTACTGTATGCTGAGGAACGACGTCTGCTGAATGCTGGTATCTTGAACATTTTGCAACACCTGTCAAGACGACTAAAAGCTGCCCTGTCTGTCTTGTTCTTGTTTTGTGCTTGAGCTGCGCTGAAAGAAGATCACAGGCTTTCTGCCACTTAAATATCTGTTTCTTTCTTATATCGCCATCCACCTCTGTCTCCTCTTCACCTCCCTCTTTTCAGATACATATAAGTGCTATGGGATGGCCCCTAATCATCGAACATCAAAATAACGTCCCCTCTGCTTGGCCCTGTAACGTCCCCTCTCCTCGAGCATGTAATATTTAAGTCAACAGACACATGCCCTGCTGTTTTCAATGACTGCTTGTTCGCTGTGAAGGGGAGAGAGAGGAGAGAGGACAGCCGAGCCAGCCAGATGAATGCACTTTGACTAAACCTCCCCTTCAGCCCCTGATTATTATTCACAAAGTCCAAAGCGCGCTCTAACGCCGCTCAGAAACTGCATGCGAAATGTGAGGGATGTGGACTATCAACAAACAAAAGCCTGGGCTCCTTAGTGTGACCTCCATAGTTGCACATTTTGTAGCCACACAGTTATTGCGGATGGGTTCATACTGATTTTTAAAAATGTTCCTGTTTGGGCGTTTCTTTCTGAATCAGAACTACTGATTGTATTTGATTTGCTGTTATTTGTTCAGAACTTGAATGCTTGTCAGTCAAACACCATACTGGTTTGAAGCACTTTTCCTCCACTTGCCATTCTCCATGGAGATGGTGTTGCTCTGCTCTCTTGGAATGCTCAAGGGTATGGCATTAAACCGTTCAATCTCAAATGAAACAAGCAGGTGACACCGCTTGGCTAAGTTACAAGTCAGATCTGTGGATCAAGTGGTTAAGGCACAGCACACATATGCCAGGCTCAAGGTGCAGCCGGCCGCAGTGTTGTGAGTTCAAATCCCAACTCCTACAATGTACTGCATGTCCTCCCTTCTCTCTCATCCCCCATTTCACGCTCACCTTTCCTGTCTAATAAAGCCTTTGGGCCAAAAAAGGCAACCCTATAAGAGTTTATGTTTCTTTTAGCAACAAAAACTGCTGATCTGTAATTTAATAAATACGAGGTGAATAAGTTTAATGCCATCTTATTGAAAATTACAGGCAACGAAAAAACATTTCTGTGGAGACAAAAAGGTGGTGTACCCTGCACTCGTGTAAGTGTTTATTATGTCTTTAATGTCCATTTTTGTACTGCAGTTATGGGCCTTATACATACACTTATTCACTTATGCACACCTTCAATTGAGTAAGTTTACAGATCAGACTAAATCATACTAAACACACAGAATTTCAAGACACAAAAACTTCAAGAAATGCGTAACTTCATGAGGTCACCATATGATATTTCTGCAGTCTTCAACCCGATCAAAAGTACTACTCTGCCCTCAGAGAGACTGACACAGGTTTCTCAATTCAAGGGGTGTATAAATAAAATAAATGAATGCCAGTCAGTACACCATTTCAGGCAAAGCAAGAACATCTCCACGGAGACAAGCATGTGGTGGACCCTCGACTAGAAATGTTGCAGTCCACCTTTAAACAAAATACTAATCTCAACTAATTTGCACACAAAACATGCTAAAAATGTGACTTTAAAGCCTATTACAGAGCAACTGCTGCAACCTTTTACTGCAGCACAAGTGTAATTAACATGGGACAGATGGTGCAGGTTCACATCAAATCAGTGCCTAAGATAAAATGATGAAGAGGGAAGCCCAGGTTTTCTCATGGGGCCGGGCTCTTCTGTCACAGTGGCATGCTGCCATTTGACACAGGTAACTGCATGCCACTGTAAACACTTTGAAATTGAAATGCACGCCAGCTACTATTTATTGTATCCCTCCCTATTTGGTAACACAGATGGAGTCACATTACGAAATCGATCATTTTCATATCAGTCTCATGCATTATACATGTGACACACTATTAGTGAAGCAGGTAGGGGGAGGCCAGCGGGTTTAATGCATTTTTTAGATCACTGCGATATAGGTAGATCTTCATACGTGGGAGGTGACACTATGTTTGTTCATGAAAATTAGTTGAGTATTGAATATTGGGTCTTCATGCTGTGTCTGTAACAGCTAATACTACGACAAAGGAAGGGGATATGTAAGACTATGCATTGTGTACGTGTTATGTTGTTAAATTAGCTTATATTTGCATAATCCTCTTCTGAACCCAGATCAATGACAAAACAGAAAGTGACATGCTTTTAAGATTATGTACATAATTGTTTGTTTACTCATGTTCCCTGGTTGTTTGAAATCAACATCCTCATAGCTCCAAAATTAGAATAAGGAATTATTAAAGAGGTTGTTAGGTTCTCACCCACACAAACACAATTTGCCTTTTAAAATGGATTGGCACCTTTATCAAAGCTAATCATTTTTTGGGAAATGTCGAGCATTCGTTTTACACCTTTGATATTTCAACTCAACTTTGCCGGTGATAAATATAAAAATCCATGATCTTATGATCTGATTTCATGAGACGAACTTATCGGAATTCAGTGCTTCTTAATGCAGATCTATGCTCAAACATACTTTTATCCCCTGCCATTGGTCAGGCTCTGTCATGAGTGGCAGGTGCATCCAACCAATCACAATGAAGTGTGGACTCTCAAAAGCAGTAGGTGGCTTTAGTTACCTCTTAACTAAATGAATCGTGGTATAATCACAATCATGATCTAGAATCGGCATGTCCAAATATGGCTCTCAAACCAATTCTTCTTGGCCCCTGGCTGTCTGTCTAAATGACCCAAATCAGCACTTTTTACTGCAGGTTTGAGAAACCTTTAAAACCCCAGTATCAAACGTTTAATGTGTCTTGCTCTAAGCCTAATAAAGGCTGAAGGTCTGCTGGCTCAGTCAAACTTGTTGTTGTCCACTCCTGGTCTGTCACAGCAAATGAATAGACACCACACACTTTTTATTCTAAATTTAATAATTAGATTTTTCCTTTTTTTGCATATTAATAACACTGATTACATTAAAATGAATATTTATTGATTTACTTAATACAATTCTTAAATAGCTGATGATTAGATTTAATTGCATGTGACAATTGCAACCAATCTTAAGCTTACACTCATGGAGCTTTATTAACTCTTAAGATATGGTCAAAAGGTTTTACAGCGAGTATTCTGCATGAGATATAAACTGAGCATGTAGTGACATATTGTCAAAAACTTGCAATCTTCAGAGAGAAAAAAGCTAATAAGCTATAAGTTATATAACTCAGTATCACACTGCTTGTTTATAAAGTATAGAGTTAGAAATAAATGTGTGAAAGATGAGTAAGTTCACATAAGTTCTCTGGTGGTTTGGAGAACAATTCATGCTAATTTATTTCACTGTGAACTTTATGCATTGAATATTTTATGGGCTAACAACCTGCCTTTCTCAGCAGAACTTTAAACTTTTAAACTTTATTAGTCTTACATATAAATTATGTTTCCACCCCTTACAGGGCTACAAAGGGTAAGAAATAGGTTAAGTCAATAATAGTATCGCCCAGGCTCAAATCAGTCCTTCTTACTACATAGACGAACTTCTTTTAAGCCTGTATTTTCTCTGTACTTTCTCTTGCGTGATCAGAGAGCTGGAGGCTACATTCCTGACCTTGCTGAGGTGCTGGGCTAAATATTAATCGGAGTTTGTGGGGCTTATGACTCAGCTGTGGTCATTATGGTTCCCAATGGAGCGGCTGCCAACTGCGTGGATGTGTGCTACGGCTCTGAAGACGCACCATTTATGAGGTTGCACTTGTTAGTGTGCCACTACATCAGGGGCAGATATTGATGTGTTGCATCTATAATTTAAACAGGATTGTTATAAAGAAGCTCTTATAAATGTTCAAGTTCTGCACCACTGTAAATACAAATATGAACCTTAGTTGATAAAGTCAAGGAACCCTTACTTAAAATTTCTCAAACGCTCCAAGATATTAGTAACCTTTACTTTTGAACACAATATATGCAATAATGTTCACCTTACTTGGAACAGTTGATTTACATGAACTCACAATGGTTTAGTGACCCTAAAGAGTACAATATCTGCTTTACTTCAGCATTGTTATTGAAATAAATCTTCACTAACACCTTTCCACTTAAGTTTACTCATAATATTTGTGTGACTTTCATTTTGAACTCAGACATGCTCAGTTGAGTTGGCGCCTAAAGTCACTTCCTGAAATACGTCTGGACAAGTCCAGTTTGAATGATGCAGCCTCTGCAGTGGGATTTAGCACTGTATTGTCTTCAAAACATCCTCTGGTAAGTAAATGATATATTTACTCAAATATTTGAATTTCACAGAATGTGTGTTTCAATGGTTGAGATAGCTGTATAAAAACGGTTGCATTGTTGCAAATAAATTATAAAATTATTAATGGTTGATCATTTTGTTTTTGGAAATGACAGAATAAGACTTTGACAGTTTGGCGAAATGGTTTAAGAATTTGTTTGCTTGTCAACCTTTTCCAGTAAATTGTACATTCATTATAAACAGTCATTAATAAAAATAAATTGTAAAAAGTGTTTTGGTTTTTTGCACAGTTATCTCTTTCTGTTGTATGACCAGGTAAGAATTATGATTTTCCAAATTTAAACTTTTGTGTGTTTTGCTATGGTATTGAAGTCAGTACTGAACTCTCTCACATAGGCAAACTACATTTGTTCAGGAATATACATGACTAAACAGTGAATTTGCTTTGCTTTAAGCTTAGATCCTGTCCTTCCATGACTGAGCACAAAAGGAAGTATGAGACACTAGACATGGCCAGTCATATTTTGGATGCCTGTGAGATGGCATTTTAGCCAATATTTACGTATAACTAATAGTTTTGTAGTAGTATTCAAAGTTTTTCTCATGTCATTAGTCACAGCTGGGTCCTGTTCAAGTCCTGTCCGAGTCCTGTCCGAGTCCTGACCGAGTCCTGTCCGAGTCCAGTCCAAGTCCAGTCCGATATGTGTCCGAGTCCTCTCTGCGCTGTAGAAATGGGCTCAGTGGAATCCTTGTTTCTCGTTGTAAATTCAAAACTCTGCTCTACATCAGATGCAACGGTAAAACATTCTATGTGACTGTATATTTAAGTGTTTAAGTGTTTAACACGATGAAAGTTTTCTTAAAAGGCAGAGGGTGTGAAAACGTGACATAGTTCCATTAAACAGTAAAATTATGCCCAGCACGTGTGCGAAAAAATGCAGTTACCAAGGTCACTTGAGACATTTTAAGGTTTTAGTAATTGCAGTATTGCCATATTCCGGTAACTCCGACAGCCCTAATTTGAGCTTCTAACATTTTCAAATGTGTAAGGGGAAACTGAACAGATAAAGATATAGGTTTATCATGACTATTGATCACTGGATGGCACAGTTGTTTGAAATGCCTTTTCTGTTAGGACTTCTGTTTCTGTTCATGGTGAGATGTTACGATTGATGTGTCTTGATAAATTGCTGCCTATGTGTAGGTTTTTTTTTAATACACACATTTACATAATTTGCATGGCATTCTGTGTGTGGCATTAGCTTTAGCAGCGAGTCTCGGTTCCCCGGCGACGGACCGGCTCCGTGGACTGGACCTGTCCCATTTCAACACAGCCTTTGCGGTCCACGGAGGCTACATGGAGGAGCAGCCTCAGTTGGGTCCTTCGAAGGATTCAGCCATTGAATTGAAACACAGCTTTGGAGGAAGCACGTGCTCAGCAAAATTTCTATAAATCTATCAATTCTATAAATTTCCTTTATAGATGGGGCCCCTGACCTGTAAGTTGGCCCACTGGTGTCACCAGCTTGTCTGCATGGAGATAGATGGCAGGCCCTCTATCAGAAAAGTTACATTGTACACCTTTAACTTACTTTTGTGTGTTTCTGTACACATTATCCCACATATACTTCTGTTATTATAAAGCTTATTTATCTATTAAAACGTAGGACAAGCAGAATAATCATAAATTTGCTCTATGAAAGTGTGAATGGAAATGATATAACTATGTTTTCTTTATCAGAATGCTGAATAGACATCCAGTTGTGTCACAGTTCTACGGCACATTAGTTACCATTTCTTCTCCAGCTGCTGCAGTCAGAGAGAAGGCGGTTTGCAGTGAAGGGCATGTGTTGTGCAGATAACATTATGAGGCTGGGACTAATTAACTGTTTCCATTTCCCTAACAAGCTTTCTCTCTCTCTCTCCTGTTGTCCTTGTCTGTGTCAGTGTCGCTCGCCCTCTCCTCCCACAGTTGGAGGAGCTGTGCTGTTTTGTATTCAGGTGGGCTCCTCTCGTCTCAGTGTGTGCCTGAGCCGAGCAGGTGTCCGGGCAGCGGCTCACTCTATGATAGCCCACTGATAAGCTGCCTGTCTCTGACTGAGAGATAGGCACACACCTTCCGTCTTCCCTCCCATGAGAATGACATGTTTCACAGAGTATTTTAGTCATACAGGAAATACATCAACTTGCTGAAAATGTTGAAGCATGTGCTCAGCATGTTCTCCGCTTACATTGGTATTCACAGGCCACATGCTTTGCAGCAGTTTACCGCCTTACAAATGGAATACATCCATTACATGTTCACATGTAGTATTTGATGTTGAATGACAATGGGCAACTTATAGTAATTTTCAGATTTTATTAAATTAATGTATCCCACAATTGATCATGTGAATTCATAAACCACAGCGGTGATCGTGGACATTCTCAAGTACTCAGCACAACTATTGTGTGTCCAGAACTGTTCTTCTCCTGTCATGCTGCAAGGACCTGAGCTGTGAAAATACAATTTAATTCATTTTGTCTAAAGCTTCATTTTCAAGTTGCAATACTACTTCTTTTTGTATAATATTTTTTAACCAGCAAAGGCCTCTCTGATTGGTTTAAATATTCATAATTTACATTTTGTAATTGATTAAATTGGTACCAAATGTTGCTTGCCCGAATGAAGTGTGTGACGTTTCAAATGGTGACTCTCCCCACACACAAGTTGTACTTTTAGAATCCTAGGATAACTTAAAATGACCGTTGTGAGAAGCTAATTAAGATGAGGTCAGAATAGAGCTGCTGCTCCTCAAACATCAAGAGTAGCCATGCACAACCAAGAACACAGTATGTCTCGCTTTCAGTCTGAGAACATTGTGGGATTCCCCTGGACAAGATGGAGGAGGTGCCTGTGTTGAGGGAAGTCTGTGCAGCCAAATCCATAACACAGGCGGGGAAGATGAGACAAGGAAGCTGCATATAAGTCAATATTATTGTATCACATTGATAAGTGAAGTTTTGGCCAAATGTAAACTATTTGAGTTATTAATCGCTTCTTGCAAGAATCCAGCTTGCTGCAAATGCAGAGTTTGCCTTTCCAAGCAAGAAAAAGGTGAGAGACAGACCATCGTACATACATTTGCAAAATAATCCATGCCTGTGTGTTGTGTCCATTTAGCCCCACACACCCCTGTATGGATGTACATGGCTGCATGAGAGTCAGGTTGTCTGGACTGCTGATAGGTGTGTGTTTTGCTCATTGATGAAGATTCATGGTGGCCGTGGCTGCTGCGCGTCCGCTCTGAACCCAGGAAGGATATTCATGCTGACAGCCCTCCTTCTCCCTGCAGGCCCGCGAGCCGGATCACACAGGCCGTCACTCACACCGTGGCCTCCCCCGACGGCACCACTTAAAAGAGAGGGAGGGATGTGTGAGGCACAGAGGATACTGCCGCACGCCGCTCGCAGGCCTGTGCACAGATGAGCATGATCTTCTGCCACATCATCTGTCCTCAATTCATTACATTGACATCTGTACATACACAAGTCATACTGGGAGTTGCACCCTCAGCCATAGCGTAGCTGCTTCATTTCACAGAGGATTTGCTAGATGTGACTTTGATGTGCAGCATAAGGAAACGTTCATACATTATACATCAAATAGTAAGTAAAAATACGCATGTATGACATATTCAACATAGTCCGGATGCCATTCAGATGCAAATGTTATGCTTGTGTATGTGGAAAGAATAGATTGCACAGTGTCACAGCATATAACCTATTCCTTATTATTGTTATATAAATTTAATTGCTTTTTCTGTCTCAATTGTCAGCATATGTCAATAATTATTTCGAAAGCACATTAATTTAAGTTAATGTGTGCGCTGATATGTGGCATAAAACTGCCTCTTATGCTCTACCACCGACCACCACAAACCAGAAGGTTGTCGGTTAAATCTCAGCTCTGACTAGTACACTGCCGCTTACCTTCAGCTTGTGATTTTGTCCGCCTGGCAACAATGTTCAGTGCACTGTTTCTTGAATATTTACTAACTTCAAAATGAATTGCCTATTACTGCCTGAATTGATAGAAATGCTTCATTTTACAACAGGTCATTTGCATGCCGAGTCCCTCTACATAAGGATAGGAGGAAACATAATTTAATTTCAGCTTTCATTTACAACCAACATCGTCCAAATAGAGTAATAATAACTCCACACTCTGTTTCAGCTTGCACATGAAACTATGCAAATGAGAACAAGTAAATAAATAAATGTTTCATGAATGCTTTTATGATGAGAATATGCAAATGATGGTGAGTGAATGAATGAATGTTTAATGCCCACTTGTTCAATGAAAAGGACTTATTAACCAGAGCGCTGACTTAGCACTGCACAATAGCTCACATGAAAAGCCTACATTAGATTTTGGCAGAGGTGGTACAATACATTCAGACACACTGAATTAGCATTGGCACTGAATTATTCGTCCCTAGTGTGTCTGCATTTGTTTTGGATAAAGGAGGACAAATATGCAATCAGATGAATATTATTGGATGGATGTGCCAACTGTATTCATATTTTTGGCTTTTGTGACTGCTTTGAGAATACACACCCACACAAAGGTGATATATATTATTGTCCTCATTAGCTGCTGTTGAACTTGTCTCTTCTCTTGAGGAAACATGATGATTTTGTTTCTTAATGCATGCCCTTTTGATTTCATATATGTTGTTTTTATTATTGATCAGTGTTCTATGTTGCACCTTAATGCCATAACAAGTTCCTATGTTTGTGGATTCTGTTCATTGACAATGGCAATAAACCTTTTCTGATTCTGATTTTAGACAGATAAGGCATTTCTAATTTGCTGCTCAAAAAGGCTTAACAGAAGATGGTTTTAATGATTCCAAAATAGTGAAATGATTGTAGCACCACTTTGCATTCAATATGTTGTTATTTATTACAAATACAATATGTAGTATCAACCCTGTTTGTCTTCATATTTGTGTTTTTGAGAGGCTGTTATTTTTCACATTTGTATCCTTATTGTATCCTTATGATGTGACCACCCCCTCCCCCACGGTGGCCACCTCCGCCAACCCAAACCTGGTCACCCTCACCTCCCCCACCACTCTCTCAGTTCAGGAACAGGATGTTCCCAGGCTATTTTGGAAATCCAACCCCCGAAAAGCTGCTGGACCAGACGGCGTCTCGCCCGCTACATTAAGACATTGCACAGGAGAGTTAACCCCCGTCTTCACAGACATTTTTAACACCTCCCTGGGGTCATGCCATGTCCCAGCCTGCTTCATGTCTGCCATCATTGTCCCTGTCCCCAAGAAGCCCCGGATCACTGGACTTAATGACTACAGGCCTGTGGCGCTGACGTCTGTAGTCATGAAGTCATTTGAACGCCTGGTCTTGCCCCACCTCAAGTCCTTCACCTCCTGCCTGCGGGACCCCCTGCAGTTCGCCTACAGAGCCAACAGGTCTGTAGACGATACAATCAACCTGGCACTCCACTTCATCCTGCAGCATCTGGACTCCCCGGGAACCTACGCCAGGATCCTGTTTGTGGACTTCAGCTCTGCTTAAATACCATCCTCCCTGCTCTGCTCCAGGACAAGCTCTCCCAGCTCAACGTGCCCGACTCCACCTGCAGGTGGATCACTGACTTCCTGACGGATCAGAGGCAGTGCGTGCGGCTGGGAGAAGAATGTCTCAGACACTCAGACTATCAGCACAGGAGCTCCACAGGGCTGTGTACTTTTTCCTCTGCTCTTCTCCCTGTACACAAACTGCTGCACCTCCAGCCAGCGGACGACACCACCCTCATCGGGCTCATCTCGGACGGGGATGAGTCTGTCTACAGGAGGGAGGTGGATCGGCTGGTGTCCTGGTGCAGCGGTAACAACCTGGAGTTCAACGCCCAGAAGACAGTGGAGATGATCGTGGACTTCAGGAAAGTCACAGCCCCAGCCCCCCCTCATCATGACAGACTCCCCCATCACCACCGTGGACTCCTTCCGCTTCCTGGGCACCACCATCACCCAGGACCTCAAGTGGGAAGCCTCCATAAGCTCCCTCATCAAGAAGGCCCAGCAGAGGATGTACTTCTGCGGCAGCTGAGGAAAGCCAAGCTGCCAGCCGCAGATGATGGTGCAGTTTACACGGCCATCATTGAGTCCATCCTCACCTCCTCCATCACCGTGTGGTATGCTGGAGCCACAGCCAGGGACAAACAGAGACTACAGCGCATTGTGCGCTCTGCTGAGAAGGTGATCGGCTGCAGACTTCCATCTCTGCAGGACCTGTACGTCTCCAGGGCTCTGGGACGAGCAGGTCGGATCACAGCTGACCCTTCTCACCCTGGACATGGTCTATTTGAACCACTCCCCTCAGGCAGGAGGCTACGGTCCATCCGGACCAGAACCTCCCGCCACAAGAATAGTTTCTTTCCCTCTGCTGTTGGACTCATGAACACTTCTAACACACCTGCCACTTTAACTGCAAATATTCATCACTCACTGCACTGTCACTTTCTGCACTCAAAACTGTAAATCTTAACTGTAACTCTTGTGTACATAGAAATGCCTATTTTTATTTTTATTTCATAGTAATTTTTAAATTGTTTCTTAATGCATGCACTTTTTGATTGAATATATGTTATTTTATTATTGCTCACTGTTTTATGTTGCACCTTAATGCCGAGACAAGTTCCTATGTTCGTGAATTTTGTTCATTGACAATGGCAATAAACTCTTTCTGATTCTGATTCTGATTCTGATCATTTTTTAAGCCGTACTAGAGACTTCCTTTCGTAAGACTTTACAATACTGATACATGAGTTAATGTGTTATTTTCATCATGAGTCATGCCTGAATAAACATGAGTTTATGACTTCAACCATGAACTCATTATTAGTTAAACAGAAATGTACGTGTTATTAATGACGATTCATACATGGAGACACCATGCGTTATCACCAGTGGCTCCTCAATGATGGAGTAATAATCAGTTAATGTTAACTGTGGAACTCATAATGATCATGATTAGTTAAGTTTATAAATTAATGAGAAAATGTGCTCATTGAATGTGTTCATCCTGAATTCAGAGCGCAGATATCACGTATAACCTTAATGCATGATTACTTTTTACATTGCACATGTTTAATGTAGGTTAAATGTCTGTGTGAAACTAAACCTGTGACACAACAAACAAAGAACCATGAATCTATCGATGCATTTTCAGCCAGACTGCAGCATTGACTGGCAACAGTTACACTCTTATCAGCAGTGACACTGTAGCATTTTCATTTTATTCTTCATTGAACTATATTAGACCAATAATCATAATCTCTTGTTGAATTAGCCTCCACCAGCGTCAGCACATGTCTAAGGCCACCCTGTCTCCTCTTTGACCTCCAGTCCAACACAGGCTGCATATGCTCCATCCAGACCTCCCTCTCTCTCCCCCAGCGCTACAGTTAGAGCTAAATGGGGCTTAACAAAAATATTGTCAAACTGCCTGGAAAGCCAAAGGGAGGAAGCTGGGCGAGCGTATCCAAATAGCCTCCATTTGAATTGCTAATTTGAGCTACAAAATAAATTAAAAAAAATCTGTTGACAGAGCCCTGAAAGCAGGGCAGAGAAAAGTACATGGGTCTTAATAAAGCGACTGTGTTAGCTGTTGGGCAGGCCGCAGAGATCAAAGTGTGGAGAGAAATAAGGTTTTTCCAGGAACCTTCCTTACGCATTCAAATTGGTATCAATTTTCATTTCGGTCCTTTTATTCAAGGCGTTGTTACAGCCAGGGGGTTTTGAATAAGTGGAAATGAATAATACATCCAAAAACATATTGTGAAATTTGATACAAGTTGAATAGGGCATTCAAACTATAGGTCACAATTATCAAAATTATTTTTTTAGTGTTTCAGATTTTGTTTTTGGTCATGTCAATTTCTAACACCTGCTAAAATCTTGACATTTTCCTTTTTGTAATACAGACATTGTATTATAGTCCAACCAAAACATCTGCTCTCTGTTATGCAGCTTGAGTATAACAGAATAAAGAATGAATATGGGCTTTGTGTGGGATGTCAAAGATATTGTGTAAATCCTCTGAAAGGTGAACATGTGCTCTTGTTGGCTGTAGCTGCATTAATAAGCTGTCCATATGTACCATACAAATGTCTGCTCTGCTTATATCTTTGGCAATGTCAGTTTGTGCTGTTTTAGTCACGGGTCACAAATGAGGCACAATGATCTGGGCAGATATATTTCGTCGACCATGTTGGACAACACAATCATCCAGGAAAAACAGTTTTCACTTGCATTACTGTATGGTAGTCTTTGCATACCAAAAAACATGTCAAATTGAACAAATGTCATACTTTTTACTGTACAGCATAGTATACAACTTAAACATATAATAATTTGCATCAATAGTGAAATGTATTCCAGATATCCTCCTACGGTGCAAGTGCATCCATTATCATGAGATTTGTAAACACAAAACAGACCAAAGGCGCAGTGTTTCTTGGCTGTTTGACAGGAATATTCAAATTGCCCTGCGAAAGAAAAAATAAGTTGTACAGTAGTTGTAACACTGTGATTTTTTTAAGCATATGCTCAATCTGAGATGAAGAGGTCTTGAGTTAATATATACTTCCTGTCAAAGGATGTCACATGGTAGAATTCTTAAGCAGAAGCTGGTTTGTGGAATCTCGATGCCATTTCACTGTTTAACGTTAAACTTACCATTTTGAGCCCATCCTGCATCTACGGACTTGAGGCTGGGTCAGAAATGTTAACCCACATACTTTTGACTGAGAGAGGACAAGCACTACTGATGTTATGTAATCTTTCATTCATCGTTTTGTGTCTTGTTGAAAGTTGATTATTCAGTCATTGATAATTGCCAGGATAATATACAGGCCACATTACAGTATAATCCTTCTATATAATCATTCCTATTTATTTAGCTGTTTATCTTTACTTAGTTTGATTTCATGAAGCCACAGCTTTGTCATAGTGTCAGTAATCGTGAATAATCGTTAAATTGCATTTCTTTTCACAATAATCGTAACAGTGACATCCCATTTTGTGCGTTTGCCAGTGCATCCATCACACGTCTCCCTGAAGATGTGGTCCAGCTGATCCTGGCTATTGCATGTAGGTCATCTCTGTGAGAGAGACAGTGGCAGCTCTGACCTGGTCATCAGGCCTGTGTTCGCCTCACTACACCTGGCACTTACTGGGGCTAATGTGATGGCCAGAGCAGACCTCTTATCCATGGCTTGACTGATGAAAAAATAAGGATGTTCCTGCAAAATTAATTTTTCTCCTAAAAATTTAAACTTTTTTAGATCTATTTTCCTTTCTTTTTAACTTTTATAATTTTTTAATAATTCTATATCTCTTTATTTCTCACTCACCTTATCTTTCCTCCTTACGTTTTATTTTTAATTTTTTTTTTTTTTATTAAACATAAAAACCAACAGATGATATATTTTTTAAAAGAGCAAAAGTCCTCAAAATGCCTCCAAAACCATGCAAAAAGCTGAAACCCATGAATTTCTATATGGGAGTGGAATAAACATGCCTTAGCCTTTATTTGAACAATATAGTCACTGCAATGCAATGTGTTTGACAGTTATTGTTGAAGTAATAGTGCTGCTGTTTTATTTACAGTAGCACAGATTAGTTTTTTTGTTTATGTTGAGTATGGGAGAGCTTCCGTGGGAGGCACTAATGAGCTGGAATTCCCACAATGCCTTTCTCAGCACTTGTTAATTTGTCAGTTTATCTGCACAGCTGAGCATTGTTATTATTTAAAAAATGTCAACACGTTTTATTAGTAATATTGCCAAGTTTTTTAGTTTTTTCTTTTTATCTCGGTAGGCACAATACAGGATTAGAAGTCAATGCTTTGCCTGGAGTTGTAATTGCTTGTCATTGGGAATACTTTTGTTGTCTGATTGTTTTAAGTAAATGTTTATGTGTACCTTTTCTAAGTGAATTGTTCCACCATGCATCTATTACAGGGCTATTCAATTAAAGGCCCGGGGGCCAGATCAGGCTCGCCAAACGATCTGATCCGGCCCACGACCCATTTCCCAAATATTATTATTATGATGTTTTTTTTTTCTTGTTTTCTGGTTTGATTCTGTCTTAGTCCTTATTTAATTCTGCTTTTAGACCTCGTTTGGACCTGGTTTAATTCTGGGTTAGTCTTTGGTTCCGACCTGGTTTGTAGCCTATCCGGCCAAGAGGCCAAAAACGGGGCCCCCCGAGAAATCTGGCCCTCAGGAAAATTAAATGGGAATAGCTCTGATCTATTACATTGTACCACTTTTTATAATCTTAATTTGCTTTACAAAAGCGGACTGAATTCATAATGAAGTTTTTAGTTTATTTATCTGTTTATTTTAGTTTATTAAGCATGATACAGTTTTAGGAACTACTTAATTAAGGTTAGGGGTTAGGGTTAGGGATTAGGATTAGAGTATTAGTTCAGTGACTACTAAATCTGAAATCGTTCTTGATAAACTACTCCACTATGTAATTAGTCTTTGTTTATGGTTTACTAAGGCAGGAATATGTGTAGTTATAATCAAGTTTCACCAAAATAAGCATTTCCAGTATTTCTCCTACTGATATGTGATATCAGGGGCTGGGTAATTAACTTTGAATTTGATTTGAATTTGAGATTAAATCATTTTTGATCATCAGTCCACAGCCAATTCTCTCTCAGTAAAAACTTGTGGGTCAGATTTTGGAGGAAGAATGTGGGCTGTTTTTTGTGTTAAATGGCAATGATTTGTTAATGTTCATGAAGGTCAAACGGAAAACTATTTTGTTTGTGAAAAGGCAAAATAAAATCGACGAACATGAGGGGGAAAAAAAAAAAATCAGGATTCATTGTTTCCCTATATCGCCCAGCCCTATAGTGCTTGCACACCACTTCACCTGCCGCTGCTGTTGGTAAAAGTTGAACTTACATTTACCTTAAGAAGCTTATGTTAAGTTTACAAGCCTCCAACCCCCATGTTTTTACCTCTGCACTTTTTCTTACACACATGAGGAGTGTCACCCTGAGCGAATACCTCCCACCTCTCTGCTGCACCTGCCCGCCAGCTCCCATCCGCCACACTGCCGCTACATGTTTGTCGACTTAATGCCAGAGCACCACTCTAATTTTCTTCTATTAAGACAGGGGCAGACGCAGGCTTACTGGTGTTTCTGTTACAAATCCACTTGAACACACCCCCGGCAGAGATGGAGCACTGCATCCCACCGGATTAGACCACCAAATGGAGCTGCGAGATATTAAGAGTGAGTGGTGAGCAACAGGAACAATGCAAGTAAAGCTAAACAGTCAGTGAAGAAGGTGAAATTGGTGTAAATTCCATCTACATGTGATCTGCTGTAATGATAAAGAACAAAAATGTGGGTAACACTTTATAATAACTACACTTTTAACTCTCATGAACAGACTTACTGCATAATGAACAAATAGTTTATTAAGAATGAGTCAGGCTTATCAATATACTAACTCCTGACCCTAACCCCAAAATTAGGTAGTTTACAAAACTACTTATTATTTTCCTAAAACGCCTGACTAAAATGAGCCCCATTTTAAAAAGCTGTTTCTGAACCCTTGGAAGTACAGACAGGATGGATTTGTTGTCCAGACATCAGAATACTCGTCGTGTAGTTTACTCTAATTATAAGTAGAAACAAGCTCTGCACAGAAGAAAATCAGATTTAAAATTCCGCCTGGATTTTCTTTTTTAAATATATTGACTGAGCTAAGCCGGTTTCTGGAGGATGGTCTGATTGACACTAGTTTGAGCATTTGTTTGGTAAATTAACTAAAAATTAGTCTTGTGATAAAGTAAAAAAAAAAAAAAAGTCAAGGCGGAATCTATTTTAAAGTCCCATTTTTATGTTGTATTTTAGCTAAAGTTTTTCTTTGTAGGTTTGGAGTAAACAAACTAATCCTGATTCTTCTCAGGATGGTTGATTTGACTGGAAATAAGTGGGTTACAGCTTTATTCTTAAGTGCAATATATCTATATCTAATAAAATCCTGTAAGATTTGTCTTGGTTCATGCTTTATTAAGGCAAATTACGGTGTAGTTGTTATAAAATGGTACCAAAGCCTTCACTAACAAATGAATCATTGTGCTTTCTGTTCTCCTGTCCTTCTACTCTATACCGTTGTGTCATTGCTCGGCAATATAGCGTATATTGAGTCTAGTCAGTGATGTTGATTACATTTTTTATTTAGCTATTTTAGGAACCTTGGGTACACACTTTGAGATCATTTTAATCCTGATGTTGAGTTGGGTAGGTTCTGTTCTTGTCATTGTTTAGTTGTGGTCTAGTCCCGGTTTAGCTTCGGGTTTAGTCCTGCGGTTTAGACTCCCCCCAATTTTCCGATTCAGTCCGGCATAATGTGCGCATGTGAAAGTACCCTCCACCCCTAACTTGGATTATATTAGGACCTCTAAACAAGGACCAGAATAGGATTGAACCAAATCAACATCAGGACTAAAATGGGCTCAAATTAGCACCAAAAAACGAAAAGTTTCAGTCATTTAGAATGTTTGTAGACCTTGTGTTTGGGGTTTTTGTTGCCACTACAACCATCCCCATTGGACCCACCAGTACAACGGAACACACAACCATCATAAGTAACTCCATCTTGAATAACTAGAACCCCTAACCCAGCTCAATCCTTGAACTTGCCTTGATGTCCTGGAAAGTCCTGTTTGAATAATTCCCTCTTTGGAATCATTGTAAAAGGAAGAAACCCTCAACCTAAATACATAATTTGCATATCATTTGGAATATTATGTATTAGGTAGGAGTTCTGTTGGTTTGTGTTGTGTGGCAGCACAGAGGAGAATGACATTGAAGCAGGTCTGTAGAACAGCAGTGACAAAGGCAGAGTAGAGCTGTGTGGGCGTCATGTTTGAGCGAGGCATCATGTTATGCTTCAAATATCACAGACACATCTCTGCTCTGCATCTACCTGTTCTCTACCCTGTCAAACCTGTCCAACTCATTTCAAGCCGACCCCCATTTGTATTTATTCTTTAAAGATTTAGTTGGACTATACTTACCATAACTAAGTGTACAAAGTGGCAGTTATATAAGTGTAGTATTAGCAGCAATAGTATGTTGTAGTATAGGAGCAGTATTGAAAAGAGTAGGCAACTTGACATCCCGCAACAAAGCTGTAAATAGTGTGCACTCAATCAATAATTAAATCAAGAGGTAATATTGGGTGGTTATTGTAGAAGAAAGTTTATTTTTTTGAGTATTCTTTTATGTATTTTATATGCCATGTGTGTCTTTGTTTTTGTTTGCTTGTGTGTATTATATGTTCTGTAATGCCACTCAGCACTTTGCCCAGGATCAATTTTCCCTTTAGAACGATAAAGTATAATTGAATGAATGAAATGTATATCATTCATCATTCTTGCAAGCATATATAAGTAAGGACAGTAACCAATATATTACCTGCAATGTGCACCTTTTTATTTGTCCATCTGTGGAGGAGACAGCTGAGATGGAGCAGGGCTGACAGGCAGATGGCCCACAGTCTCTGTGCCAGGACTCCAGTGCCACACACACACTACAGCATTCATGATCCTACCGGCCAATTCATCCCATCTGTGGACTGCCTTGAGGGGTAACTGTGCACCCACCTGGAGCTGATATAAGTGTTTCTTATACTTGATGTAGTGGTTTATTGTGCAATGTATTTATTTTAGGAAACTAAATATTACTCCGATTTGACGTCCTTGCTCCTTGATGCATTTTGTTGGCTACTATTGACACTTAAGCCCTGGTATTTTCTTTAGTATATTCTGACATGCCTCAAAACCGTAGTTATCATATAAGTTTTCTCTCCAAAACAAGCCAGTAGAAGGCACCTGGGCTGCATCTGCTGGTGCACTGAAAAGTGAAGCAGTTTGTATAAAGCTAAAAACAATATAAGCTATCATCAAATTGACTGTGCAGTGGTGGCAATATGAACACTGACATAAGCAATTATTGAGTATGTGTGGTTTGATTGTCCAATAGTATGGACTGTAAAATAATGCGGACAGTGAAATAAATGTTTGTATATATGAAACCAAAGTATTTATTTTAGTGTTGGCCTTTTGTGACCATTGCCCTTTGGGACGTGCTTACATTCATGTTGTATCATGTCCATCAACATTCACTGTCCCAATACAATAATGAAATAAATAAAATAAAAATCTTTAAATCACAAAAGAGCTTCCTGATTACAACGTGCTGGCCTGTTAGGAGCTCATGTTTTAAGCTCTGGAGAGAAAGACTCAATAACAAAAGAAACAAACAAAAAACAACTACAGGGATCAGGATCTAACAATATAGCATAGTTAAAAGTCTTAATAGGCACTTAAAAAGTATATAAAATAAATGTGAAAAAATCTACAAAATAAAGTAGACACAGAAACATGTATAGTATAGTATATTACATTTTTAAAATAGTTCTACCAAAGAAGACCAACTAATAAGTGACACATCACAGCAGACATGCCAAGGTGAAAACAACCTACTTTTGTCCTTATAAACGAACAAACAAAAGTATGACAGGAAAAAAATTAAAAGTAACATCGCCTCAGTAATCTTTGCAGGGCATCCTTCTGTGATTCATATTCGGGGGTTGACATTTTAGTAGAAAAGCAATTGTGAGACCTGCTTTAATTTAATGACTCACAGTTCCGTCATTACCATTCATTAAAGAAGCCCACTGCCCACGCTTATCCAAGGAGCTGCCCCTGAGAAGGTAAGTGCGGATGTTTTTTCAGCAAATACTCTTTCGCTTTCTGTGGGCGGTTGCCATGGCTACGGTAAAGTAAGCGACCACCTGTGGGCTTGCATCTGATGTAAAAGGCAAAAAAAAAAGAAAAAAAGACAAATCACCAGACTGCAAACTGATTGACCGAGAGTAGCCTGGACTAACGCCAAGACAGGAGACGAGACATGCTCTGATGTGCTCGAAATTGATAAAAAAGATCTGAAATCCAAGGCTTGGACACCCCATCGTTTCTCCTATCTCTAGATGAATCAGACAGACACTGCATGGGTGATAGTGGGGCGTGAAGTGGGCTTTAACCTGGGTCAAAGCAGTTCGGGCCAACAAAACTGCACTCTCCATTGATGCTTCCTCCCCCCGCTGGACATGCATCTTCAGAGCTGCTGTCTAGGCAAAGAGCAGATTTGATTTCTCCACTGAACACTACTCAACCCTTGACCCCATCTCCCCTTTTGAAATCTTCGGAGCAGTTGCCATGGTTACTGTACATTGGGCGGTGGTAGTGGCGGTTGCACTCGCCTGTTCGCTTTTACAGGAATAGATATAAAAGTGTACACGCCCGAGCCGTGTGTAATTGAATGTATTGAGGAGAGCTGCTCCGCTCAATGAATAACCTTTTTATATGCGACTCTGGACAAGGTGACTGGATGAAATATATGCCAGCGCAGTTAGTGTGTTGTTTGTATGTGGATGTGTCATTAAACTGATGCTTTGGGAGGTGCATTGACTCCTTGTGCCCCGACAGCTCCCCCGTTTGGTGAGGCAAATCAGCTCTCTGACTCCACAGCTATGCATGGCTGTCTCCCATTGGCTGAGGTTAACAAGCTCATAAACACATCTGCACCGAAGTCTGCCACGGATGAGTAGAGCTGTGCCCGCAGCTCTGCCCGACATGCGCTGTGGACTGTAAGTTTGTTTTATCTCAAAAAGGCACCACATATACACAATGACAAGAACATGACCACGTTTAAAGGTCTTAAAAAAACTTGAAAAACAGAATTTTAAACTCTTAAAGTCCACATGTAGGCTTATCGCACACTTACATCATTCATTCATCCAAAATCATTTACTGGGATTCAGAGTTTATTAGTGTTTTTTACAACCCTCAGTGACCAGAGCAAACTAACAACAACTAGCATTCTCACGGTACACTGCCAGCTTTGTGGAGAATAAAACGCTCTATAATTAGATAATTAATCTATTAAAATATCTGGATAGGGTATTGTCGTGAGTTAGACTAGTGGCCAGTCCATTGGAACTGCAGCACAAAAGTCCTCAGCAGCCCAGAACGCATTTTCCAAATGGAGTAATGTGTCAGGACACCTACAGCTTTCACAAAGGTCGGGTTTGTGGTCATTTTTGCCTAATTTCAGGTCATGAACTCTTTTTCAGGTTCAATGTGTTAAAAATGCTTTTTGATCTTCGCTCCGCTCTAGCAACTCTCACGTGGTCCCCAAGCCTGTGCTTCTTGGGCGAGCTCTCAAGGGGGAGGAGAGCGCAGTCTGTGGGCAGCACAGTCACCAGACGTAACTAGCCGCTAAACTGGCAACAGCCCCGTTTTATCTTCCTGCCGTGGGGCTTGAATTGGATGCGGACAGCGCACAATAGACTCATTTCACTCTAAGAGCTGCTTTTACAGTTTATTAGTTCTGGAGCAAAATAAATTCTCTTTAATACATGAAAAAAATCCGGTACAACCCCTTCAATACAAACTCTGCATACGGTGGCTTTCAAAAGTGTTTGTTCCCCACGACATGACCACAAACTTAAATAAATTGAATTGGCATTTTTTGGGTAAGAGCAACAAAAAGTGGCACCCAATTGTGAAGTGGAAGGAAAATTATACATGAGATTAAAAAACAAAACAAAACTGAAAAGCGCAGTGTATTCAGTCCCTTTTCCCTGAGCGCAACCAACTGCTGTCTGAAGTTGCCTGATGATTGCTGAAAGATTGAATGTTGACCAATGATTGAATTAGAATGGAATAAGTACAAACCTACCATGACATGGCGTCCATCAAACCCACGGGCCGAGCAAGGCGAGCACTGACCAGAGATGCAGCAAGAGGCCCACGGTAACTCTGGAGGACAACTATCAGCCGTGCACTACTCAAATCTGGCCTTTATGGGAGAGTGGCAAGAAGAAAGCGCTTGTTGAAAAAAATGCAAATACGATTTATTTAATTTGTGGTCGTTACGTGACAAAATGTGGAAAGTTTCCAGGGGTACAAATAAGCCACTGTATGAGTGTTCAAAGATGCACCATGTCACTTTTCTAGTGTGAGGTGCTTGTCACTATTACTAACATAATGTTCCACAGTATGGTAACTAGCCCTTAACCCATGGAGACAAGCAGGTTGTATACCCTCCATCAGAAAAGCTGCAGAGTGCGCATTCAAGCAAACATTCAACATCGGTGTACAATAAATACAATTTGACCTATTCATTGGTTTCAGCTTTCTGTTTTATACAACATATTGTGAACTTTTTCCCCATTCAAAAGGTATACAATTTCGTTTTAAATGTGTTCATTGCTAGGGAAACCGTTGTAATTTCTCATCATTCTGGATAGTCAGGATGATCAAATTCAAGACCGTGGACACAACCAAACACATTCTAGAATATAGAATGTGTAATGTGTAATTATGAATTATCTTCAACTTGAACTATTGACTCACTGAATGTATTTGCATTTGTTACCTATGGCTTGTTCAGCACAGAATGTTCTGGCTTAAAAGAAACTAAAAAATAACTAAACTTAAAGAAACAGCAAAAATAGAATTGGACTGTAGAAGAGCCGCGCATAGATCCAACTTATCCATTATCAGCGATTTGTCTCTCAACAGATGCAAGAGATCTCCAAATTTTAATCACAGAGAATTTTAACCTCTACCCTAATTGTTCCCCACATACACAGACTGAACTGTATTACTTAATGAATCAAACTCAATTTAAATGCATTTCTTTCATAAAGGTTTTTTCATCAGTCCATGCAGTTCTGAAATAGAGCAAGGATGCATAACCAGCAAGCAGTTTTTGTTTATGCTACTGCGTATGAAAAAAAAATGCCTTTCCAATGCTGTGCAACTATCTCCGACGGTTACATGTTGAGATTGTAATTCACACATACTATTTACATTACAAAACCACTCAACAATAGCCTCTCTCTTCATGTTGATGGGATGAAGCTTTTACCATTGAAGCTCCATGTTGTCTGTTACTGCCCTGGACAGTGGAATTAACAGATTAGCTCAATGAATGCAGGCAAGAGGAAATGTCTACATGTTTGCAAGTCAGTATTGTTTGATCAGCCGTACATGAATTCATAAGTCTGTTTGCGAATAATGACTGAAATCACATGCACACAAGACCTGAGCGATGCATGCACGCATTAATAATATGCTAACCTCCCCCTCATCCCCTCTTACTGCTGTCGGCCAGAAGTGAAGAGAGTGTGAGCGAGAGACAGACAGATAGGTATAGGAAAGAGAGAGAGATGGCCAAACATTCCATCCATTCCATTTCTACCTTGGATTCATCGGCTGAGTCACTGCAGATACAGGGCAAATTTCATGCTGCATTGCTGCGCAGTCCTTCTCTTCATTTCTGATGACACTCGTGCCCAGAGGTGCTCCACGTCTAAACAAAAACCATGACAAACATACGTAAGTGTAGGAACATGCAGTTACACACTGACATTTAACCAGTGGTTCTCAAACATTTCACGCCA
>BJKM01001395.1:0-44385 GCA_015082035.1 Chaenogobius annularis | reverse complement strand
AAACGACATGTAATGTGTGTCTCTGATGCTTTCTGTCCGAAACGTTAGTTTATTTCTATTTTTTAAATTTATGTCCAGTTTTATGTTGCTTTGGTTGATTTTGCGTTATACAGTTTAACAGTTTAAGGTTTAGGAACACCTAAAACGACTGATGTAATTGTTCTTTTGTCATTAGCTAAAGTTAGCAGCAAGCTAACGCTCGCTAACCACAGAGACAACATCATGAGCTAAAGTTAGCAGCAAGCTAACGCTCGCTAACCACACAGACAACATCATGAGCTAAAGTTAGCAGCAAGCTAACGCTCGCTAACCACAGAGACAACATCATGAGCTAAAGTTAGCAGCAAGCTAAGTCATGAGCTAAAGTTAGCAAGCTAACACTCGCTAACCACAGAGACAACATTAACGTCAATATTCAAACATCTGAAAATGTACATCGAGTTTGTTCTGAAAAGAGAAATGTGGCTCACGTTTGTGTCGTCGCAGATCTCTACAAAGCTCTGAGCTCCTTCGACACAGAGTTCGATCTGTCCAATCAGGCGGACGTGTGTTCAAATCGGCCAATGAGACGAGCACTTGTTCACCGGGCTGTTTCCTGGCTCCACCTACTCCTTCACAATAAGAGCCTCCACAATAAAAGGCTTCGGAGCTCCAGCGACGACTCAAGTCACGACCAGGATCTCAGGTATTGGGTGTGAACCGGGTCTGAACCGGGTCTGGACCGGGTCTGGACCGGGTCTGGACCGGGTGAACGGTCTGGACGAGTCTGGACCTGGACCGGGTCTGGAGTCTGGACCGGGTCTGGACGAGTCTGGACCGGGTCTGAACCAAGTCTGGACCGAGTCTGGTAGAAGTTGGACCAGAGAGACTGGACCAGAGACTAGACCACAGACTTTAGACCAGAGACTTTAGACCACAGACTTTAGACCAGAGAGACAGAGACCAGAGACTTTAGACCCAGAACTTTAGAGACTTTAGACCAGAGACTTAGACCACCAGAGACTTTAGACAGACCAGACTTTAGACAGACTTAGAGACTTTAGACCAGAGACTTTAGAACACAGACTTTAGAACCACAGACTTTAGACCACAGACTTTAGACCACAGACTTTAGACCAGACTTTAGACCAGAGACTTTAGACCATAGACTTTAGACCACAGACTTTAGAAGTTTAGACCAGAGACTTTAGACCAGAGACTTTAGACCACAGACTTTAGACCACATACTTTAGACCAGAGAGTTTAGACCACAGACTTTAGACCACAGACTTTAGACCCAGAGAGTTTAGACCAGAGACTTTAGACCAGAGATTTAGACACAGACTTTAGACCACATACTTTAGACCAGAGAGTTTAGACCAGAGACTTTAGACCAGAGACTTTAGACTTTAGACACAGAGACTTTAGACCACAGACTTTAGACCACAGATTTAGACCAGAGACCAGAGACTTTAGACCAGAGATTAGACCACAGACTTTAGACCACATACTTTACCACATACTTTAGACCAGAGAGTTAGACCACAGACTTTAGACCAGAGAGTTTAGACCAGAGAGTTTAGACCAGAGACTTTAGACCAGAGACTTTAGACCACAGACTTTAGACCACATACTTTAGACCAGAGAGTTTTAGACAGAGACTTTAGACCAGAGACTTTAGACCAGACTTTAGACCAGAGACTTTAGACCAGAGACTTTAGAGACTTTAGACCAGAGACTTTAGACCAGAGACTTTAGAGCAAAATGTTAGAGGTTTAAATGTGTGTTTGTGCAGCTCCTCTGATGCCGGCCTACGACCAGGAGTCTCCTCTGAACCAGACCGAGTCCACAGTCACCGTCCTGCTGAGACCGGCCCAGAGCAGAGGGGCCCCGGTCAGGTAAATACTACTACTGCAAATACTGCTGCAAATACTGTACTACACTAAATAATACAGCAGAGGGCCCGGGGTCCGGGGTCTGGAGGTAAACAAACGCAGACAGGGAGAAGTGCTGCTGTCACCTTTAATGTTTAACGTTTTTCTCATAAAAAGTAAATGTGATCCAAGTGTTTGAATTATTAAAGAGTCAAGGAAACAAGGAAACAAGGAAACAAGGGGGCTAGGAGGCAAGGAGGCAAGGAGGCAAGGAAACAATGAGTGAAAGGAAACTAGGGGACAACGAAACAAGGAAAGGAGGCAGAGGCTAGGACATAGAGGTGGGGCTAGAACATAGAGGCGGAGCTTTTTCAGCCACTCCCCTCAGGCAGGAGGCCACTCCCCTTTCTTCCCCTCATTTGCACTATTGATAACTGCAGAGTGTGTATACATTCAGTCTGTTGGGACTGGACCGGGACAGGACCCGGACTGGAGCGGGACTGGATTGTGACTGGAGCGGGACTGGAGCGGGACTGGACCGGGACTGGAGCGGGACAGGACCGGGACAGGACCGGGACTGGACCGTGACTGGAGCGGGACTGGAGCGGGACTGGACCGGGACTGGACCGGGACTGGAGCGGGACAGGACCGGGACAGGACCGGGACTGGACCGGACTTGGAGACTGGGACTGGAGGACGGACGGACTGGACCGGGACTGGACCGTGACTGGAGCGGGACTGGAGCGGGACTGGACCGGGACTGGAGCGGGACTGGAGCGGGACTGGGAGGCGGGACTGGACCGGGACTGGACGGGACTGGACCGGGACTGGAGCGGGACTGGAGCGGCTGGAGCGGGACTGGACCGGGACTGGACCGGGACTGGACCGGACTGGACCGGGACTAGAGCGGGACTGGAGCGGGACTGGAGCGGGACTGGAGCGGGGCTGGAGCGGGACTGGACCGGGACAGGACCGGGACTGGAGCGGGACTGGACTGGGACTGGACCGGGACAGGACCGGGACAGGACCGGGACAGGACCGGGACAGGACCGGGACAGGACCGGGACAGGACAAATAGAAGTAATTCTGATACAGTTTTTATTTGCATCTGTCACGGCCCACGGGCTCAATAGAACGTGCCGAGTGTGGACCGCGGGCCATAGTTTATCCCTAAGGGTCTGTGTGTGTATGTGTGCGTGTGTGCGTGTGTCAGAGGATTACACTTCTGCCTCAGGGCGACTGTGGCTGCAGAAGCTTTACCACAGAATGAATAAAAGATGAGATTTAAAGCACTTTGAGCGAGTGACGTTTGAAGCGCGGGATAATTGTGTTTCATGTTTTATGTTTTTGTGGAAGCTTCAGGCTTTTCTAAAAACATGTCACATTTACATCTGAATAAACTCAACCCTCTGTGTGTGGAGGATCTAGACCTGCTTTAGACCTGTTTAGACCTGTTTAGACCTGCTTTAGACCTTTAGACCTGCTTTAGACCTGCTTTAGACCTGCTTTAGACCGTTTAGACCTGTTTAGACCTGTTTAGACCTGCTTTAGACCTGCTTTAGACCTGTTTAGACCTGTTTAGACCTGCTTTACCTGCCTTTTAGACCTGCTTTAGGACCTGCTTTAGCTTTAGACCTGCTTTAGACCTTGCTTTAGTCCTTTAGACTTCAGACCTGCTTTAGTCTGCTTTAGACCTGCTTTAGACCTGCTTTAGACTTTAGCCTGCTTTAGACCTGCTTTAGACCTGCTTTAGACCTGTTTAGACCTGCTTTAGTCCTGCTTTAGACCTGTTTAGACCTGCTTTAGTCCTGCTTTAGACCTGTTTTAGACCGCTGCTTTAGACCTGACCTTTTAGACCTGCTTTAGACCTGCTTAGACCTAGTTTTAGACCTCTTTAGAACCTGCTTTAGACCTGCTTTAGTCCTGCTTTAGACCTGCTTTAGACCTGCTTTAGACCTGCTTTAGACCTGCTTTAGACCTGCTTTAGACCTGTTTAGACCTGCTTTAGAACCTGCTTTAACCCTGCTTTAGACCTGCTTTAGTCCTGCTTTAGACCTGACCTGCTTTAGACCTGCTTTAGACCTGCTTTAGACCTGCTTTAGACCTGTTTAGACCTGTTTAGACCTGCTGCTTTAGACCTGCTTTACCTTTAGACCTGCTTTAGACCTGCTTTAGACCTGCTTTAGACCTGCTTTAGACCTGCTTTAGACCCTGCTTTAGACCTGCTTTAGACCTGCTTTAGACCTGCTTTAGACCTGCTTTAGTCTGCTTTAGACCTGCTTTAGACCTGCTTTAGACCTGCTTTAGACCTGCTTTAGACCTGCTTTGCTTTAGTCCTGCTTTAGTCCTAGACCTGCTTTAGACCCGCTTTAGACCTGCTTTAGACCTGCTTTAGTCCTTTTAGACCTGCTTTAGACCTCTTTAGTCCTGCTTTAGTCCTGCTTTAGTCCCGCTTTAGACCGCTTGCTTTAGTCCTGCTTTAGTCCTGCTTTAGACCTGCTTTAGTCCTGCTTTAGTCCTGCTTTAGTCCTGCTTTAGACCTGCTTTAGTCCTGCTTAGTCCTGCTTTAGACCTGCTTTAGACCCTGCTTAGTCCTGCTTTAGTCCTGTTTAGACCCTGCTTTAGACCTGCTTTAACCTGCTTTAGACCTGCTTTAGTGACCTGCTTTACCCTGCTTTAGTCCTGCTTTACCTAGTCCTGCTTTAGTCTGCTTTAGACCTGCTTTAGACCTGCTTTAGTCCTGCTTTAGTCCTGCTTTAGTCCTGCTTTGCTTTGCTTTAGTCCTGCTTTAGTCCTGCTTTAGCTTTAGTCCTGCTTTAGTCTGCTTTAGTCCTGTAGTCCCTGCTTTAGTCCTGCTTTAGTCCTGCTTTAGTCCTGCTTTAGACCTGCTTTAGACCTGCTTTAGACCTGGTTTAGACCTGGTTTAGACCCTGTTTAGACCCTGTTTAGTCCAGTTTCAGGCCTGTTTGATTTCTCGCCCATACATGGCGTTGGCTCAAACCCAGATCAGAACCAGAGACCGTAAACGTGAACACGGCTCTTTGTTTTCAGCGTCTCGTCACGTTTTACGGCGAAACACAAACAGGATTCCGACACAAAGACGTTCCTCAGCGCGGGGGAGTCTTTATTGAACATGCTTTGATTTTAAATACTAAATATTCTGAACCACATCACAGTGAAGAGGTCTGTTTTAGTCCTGTTAAAGACCAGGTTTAGTCCTGTTAAAGACCAGGCGTAGTCCTGTTAGAGACCAGGCGTAGTCCTGTTAGAGACCAGGCGTAGTCCTGTTAGAGACCAGGTGTAGTCCTGTTAAAGACCAGGCGTAGTCCTGTTAAAGAAGACCAGGCGTAGTCCTGTTTAGAGACCAGGCGTAGTCCTGTTAGAGACCAGGCGTAGTCCTGTTAGAGACCAGGCGTAGTCCTGTTAGAGACCAGGCGTAGTCCTGTTAGACCAGGCGTAGTCCTGTTAAGAACAGGCGTAGTCCTGTTAGAGACCAGGCGTAGTCCTGTTAAAGACCAGGCGTAGTCCTGTTAGAGACCAGGCGTAGTCCTGTTAAAGACAGGCGTAGTCCTGTTAGAGACCAGGCGTAGTCCTGTTTAAAGACCAGGCGTAGTCCTGTTAGAGACCAGGCGTAGTCCTGTTAAAGACCAGGCGTAGTCCTGTTAAGACCAGGCGTAGTCCGTTAGGCGTAGTCCTGTTAGAGACCAGGCGTAGTCCTGTTAGAGACCAGGCGTAGTCCTGTTAAAGACCAGCGTAGCGTAGTCCTTTAGACCAGGCGTAGTCCTGTTAAAGACCAGGCGTAGTCCTGTTAGAGACCAGGCGTAGTCCTGTTAGAGACCAGGCCGTAAGTCCTGTTACCAGACCAGGCGTAGTCCTGTTAAAGACCAGGCGTAGTCCTGTTAGAGACCAGGCGTAGTCCTGTTAGAGACCAGGCGTAGTCCTGTTAAAGACCAGGCGTAGTCCTGTTAGAGACCAGGCGTAGTCCTGAGACCAGGCGTAGTCCTGTTAAAGACCAGGCGTAGTCCAGAGACCGTAGCGTGTCCTGTTCGTAGTCCGTTAGAGACCAGGCGTAGTCTGTTAGAGACCAGGCTAGTCCTGTTAGAGTCCTGTTAGAGACCAGGCGTAGTCCTGTTAGAGACCAGGCGTAGTCCTGTTAAGACCAGTAGCGTAGAGACCAGGCGTAGTCCTGTTAGAGACCAGGCGTAGTCCTGTTAGACCAGGCGTATCCTGTAGAGACCAGCCCGTAGTCCTGTTAAGACCAGGCGTAGTCCTGTTAGAGACCAGGCGTAGTCCTGTTAAAGACCAGGCGTAGGCGTAGTCCTGTTAAGAGACCAGGCGTAGTCCTGTTAGAGACCAGGCGTAGTCCTGTTAAAGACCAGGTGTAGTCCTGTTAGAGACCAGGTCCTGGTTTGTGGCTCACATCAGCCTGGATCTGCGTCAGGGTCACTTCCTGTTTCCTGTCCGCACAGGAAACACCAGCCACCATTTCCTCTGTTTGTTTGGGTTTGTTCTGTCTCTGCCTGATTTGTGTCAGTTATGCTAGTTCGTTAGCATGCTAGTTCGTTAGCATGCTAGTCCTTTAGCATGCTAGTTCCATGAATGCGCACAACGTTCTTCCAGTTCGTTACAGTTAAACTGTGTTCATAATGATAGAATCAGAACAAAGTTAGCACACGTTAGCAGCGGCCGTCTTGTTTGTCTCCACAGTAAACACAGCTGCTGGTGTTTGTTTACTTGTTTGTTTCAGTAAATACCAGGTGGTGGTGGAGGAAGAGCGCCCCCGCAGGCAGAGGCGAGGCAGTGCACAGATCCTGCGCTGCTACCCGATCCCCATCCACTTCAGCAACTCATCCTCCCTCAACTCGCAGTATTATTTCAGCGCCGAACTGAGCCGAGCCGAGCTGAGCCAGCCCACGGCCTTCTGCGTCGGTGAGGACCAGGGTTAGACCGGGTTTTAGACCGGGTTTAGACCGGGTTTAGAGCTGAGCCAGCCCTCGGCCTTCTGCGTCGGTGAGGACCAGGGTTAGACCGGGTTTAGACCGGGTTTAGAGCTGAGCCAGCCACGGCCTTCTGCGTCGGTGAGGACCAGGGTTAGACCGGGTTAGACCGGGTTTAGAGCTGAGCCAGCCCACGGCCTTCTGCGTCGGTGAGGACCGGGTTAGACCGGGTTTAGACCGGGTTTAGAGCTGAGCCAGCCACGGCCTTCTGCGTCGGTGAGGACCAGGGTTTAGACCGGGTTTAGAGAGCTGAGCCAGCCCACGGCCTTCTGCGTCGGTGAGGACCAGGGTTAGACCGGGTTTAGACCGGTTTAGAGCTGAGCCAGCCACGCCTTCTGGTCGGAGAGGGCCAGGTTAACCGGGTTTAGACCGGGTTTAGAGCTGAGCCACGCCTTCTGCGTCGGTGAGGACCAGGGTTAGACCGGGTTTTCCTTCTGAGGCGTCGGTGAGACGGGTTAGACCGGTTAGACCGGGTTTAGAGCTGAGCCAGCCCACGGCCTTCTGCGTCGGTGAGGCCGGTTAGAGGGTTTAGACCGGGTTTAGAGCTGAGCCAGCCACGGCCTTCTGTCGGTGAGGACCAGGGAGACCGGGGTTTAGACCGGTTTAGAGCTGAGCCAGCCCACGGCCCGGTGAGGGCCAGGGTTAGACGGGTTTAGACCGGTTTTGAGAGAAGACCGGGTTAGACCACGCCTTCTGCGGGTGAGACCAGGGTTAGACCGGGTTTAGACCGGGTTTAGAGCTGAGCCAGCCCACGGCCTTCTGTCAGGGTTAGACCGGGTTTAGACCGGGTTTAGACCGTTTAGACCGGTTTTCGGTTAGACCGGGTTAGACCGGGTTTAGACGGTTTGCCAGCCTTCTGCGTCGGTGAGGACCAGGGTTAGACCGGGTTTAGAGGGTTAGACCACGGTTCTGCGTCGTGAGACCAGGTTTAGACCGGTTTAGACGCGGTTTAGAGCTGAGCCAGCCCACGGCTCTGCGTCGTGAGGGCCAGGTTAGACCGGGTTTAGACCAGCTGAGCCAGCCACGGCCCTTTCAGGTTGCGGGTTTGAGCTGAGCCAGCCCACGCCTTCGCCAGCCAGGGACCGGGTTTAGACCGGGTTTAGAGCTGAGCCAGCCCACGGCCTTCTGCGTCGGTGAGGGCCAGGGTTAGACCGGGTTTAGACCGGTTTAGAGTGAGCCAGCCCACGGCCTCTGCGTCCCAGGGTTAGACGGGTTTAGACCCGGGTTTTAGCCAGCCCACGGCCTTCTGCGTCGGTGAGGGCCAGGGTTAGACCACCGGGTTAGAGCTGAGCCAGCCACGCCTTCTGCGTCGGTGAGGACCAGGGTTAGACCGGGTTAGACCGGGTTTAGAGCTGAGCCAGCCCACGGCCCTTCTGCGTCGGAGAGGACCAGGGTTTAGAGGGTTAGACCCGGGTTTAGACCGGGTTTAGACCAAGGTTTGACCGGGTTTAGACCAGGTTTGGACTTGGTTATAGACTTGGTTTTAGGCTTAGTTTTAAACTTGGTTTTAGACTTGGTTTTAGACCTGTTTGTAGTACCTGTAGTAGACTCGGTACTTGTACTTCTCTGACTGCAGTATTTGTACTTCAGGAGACAATCGCACGTATAATGGTTTCTGGAACGTTCCTCTGCTTCCACACAAGAGCTACGGCATCTACTACCAGGCCGTTAGTACTGCCAACGGGGTGAGTACTGCAAATACTACTGCACATCCTACTACTACCAGGCCGTTAGTACTGCCAACGGGGTGAGTACTGCAAATACTACTGCACATCCTACTACTACCAGGCCGTTAGTACTGCCAACGGTGTGAGTACTGCAAGTACTACAGGAGGTTTACAGGAGTTTGCAGGAGGTTTACAGGAGGTTGCAGGATGCAGGAGGTTGCAGGAGGTTGCAGGAGGTTGCAGGAGGTTGCAGGAGGTTTTGCAGGAGGTTTACAGGAGGTTGCAGGAGGTTTAGGTTGCAGGAGGTTTGCAGAGGAGGAGGTTGCAGGAGGTTTACAGGAGGTTGCAGGAGGCAGGAGGTTTTACAGGAGTTGCAGGGAGGTTACAGGAGGTTGCAGGAGGTCAGGAGGTTGCAGGAGGTTGCAGGAGGTTTACAGGAGGTTGCAGGAGGTTGCAGGAGGTTGCAGGAGGTTGCAGGAGTTGCAGGAGGTTTGCAGGAGGTTTACAGGGGTTGCAGGAGGTTTGGCAGGAGGTTGCAGGAGGCAGGAGGTTACAGGAGGTTTTTACAGGAGGTTGCAGGAGGTTGCAGGAGGTTTGCAGGAGGTTTACAGGAGGTTGCAGAGGGTTGCAGGTAGGAGGTTGCAGGAGGTTGCAAGGAGGTGCAGGAGGTTGCAGGAGGTTGCAGGAGGTTAGCAGGAGGTTACAGGAGGTTGCAGGAGGTTGCAGGAGGTTGAGGGGTTGCCAGGTTGCGCGAGGTTGCAGGAGGTTGCAGGAGGTTTACAGGAGGGTTGCAGGAGTTTGCAGGAGGTTGCGGAAGGTTGTAGGAGGTTACAGGAGGTTCAGAAAGTTACAGGTTGCAGGAGGTTACAGGAGGTTTACAGGAGGTTGCAGGAGGTTGCAGGAGGTTGCAGGAGGTTTACAGGAAGTTGCAGGAGGTTTACAGGAGGTTTGCAGGAGGTTGCAGGAGGTTGCAGGAGGTTTACAGGAGGTTGCAGGAGGTTGCAGGAGGTTTACAGGAGGTTTACAGGAGGTTGCAGGGGTTGCAGGAGGTTTACAGGAGGTTGCAGGAGGTTGCAGGAGCTTTACAGGTTTGCAGGAGGTTGCAGGAGGTTTACAGGAGGTTTACCAGGAGGTTGCAGGAGGTTGCAGGAGTTGCAGGAGGTTTACAGGAGGTTGCAGGAGGTTTACAGGAAGGTTGCAGGAGGGTTGCAGGAGTTGCAAGGTTTTACAGGAGGTTGCAGGAGGTTGCAGGAGGTTTTACAGGACAGGAGGTTGCAGGAGGTTGCAGGAGTTTACAGGAGGTTACAGGAGGTTGCAGGAGGTTTGCAGGAGGTTGCAGGAGGTTTTAACAGGAGGTTGCAGGAGGTTTACAGGAGGTTGCAGGAGGTTGCAGGAGGTTTACAGGGGGTTGCAGGAGGTTTGCAGGAGGTTTTACAGGAGGTTGCAGGAGGTTTACAGGAGGTTGCAGGAGGTTGCAGGAGGTTGCAGGAGGTTTACAGGAGGTTGCAGGAGGTTGCAGGAGGTTTACAGGAGGTTGCAGGAGGTTTACAGGAGGTGCAGGAGGTTTACAGGAGGTTGCAGGAGGTTTGCAGGACAGGAGGTTGTTTACAGGAGGTTTACAGGAGGTTGCAGGAGGTTGCAGGAGGTTGCAGGTTGCAGGTTTACAGGAGGTTGCAGGAGGTTTGCAGGAGGTTGCAGGAGGTTGCAGGAGGTTTGCAGGAGGTTGCAGGAGTTTACAGGAGGTTTGCAGGAGGTTTAGAGGTTGCAGGAAACAGGAGGTTGCAGGAGGTTTAACAGGAGGTTTACAGGTTGCAGGAGGTTGCAGGAGGTTGCAGGAGGTTTAAGGTTGCAAGGAGGTTGCAGGAGGTTTACAGGAGGTTTGAGGAGGTTTACAGGTTGCAGGAGGTTGCAGGAGGTTTACAGGAGGTTGCAGGAGGTTTTACAGGAGGTTGCAGGAGGTTTAGTTTGCAGGAGGTTGCAGGAGGTTGCAGGAGGTTGCAGGAGGTTGCAGGAGGAGGTTTTTCAGGAGGTTGCAGGAGGAGGTTGCAGGAGGTTGCAGGTTACAGGAGGTTTACAGGAGGTTGCAGGTTTTAGGAGGTTGCAGGAGGTTGCAGGAGGTTGCAGGAGGTTTACAGGAGGTTGCAGGAGGTTGCAGGAGGTTGCAGGAGGTTAAGGAGGTTAACAGGAGGTTGCAGGAGGTTGCAGGAGGTTTACAGGAGGTTGCAGGAGGTTGCAGGAGGTTTAGAGGTTGCAGGAGGTTTGTTGCAGGAGGTTTAGGAGGTTGCAGGAGGTTTACAGGAGGTTGCAGGAGTTGCAGGAGTTTTACAGGAGGTTGCGGAGGTTGCAGAGGTTGCAGGAGGTTTACAGGAGGTTTTACAGGAGGTTGCAGGAGGTTGCAGAGTTTACAGGTTGCAGGGGTTGCAGGAGGTTTACAGGTTGCAGAGGTTTCAGTTTTGCAGGAGGTTTACAGGTTGGCAGGAGGTTTAAGGACAGGTTGCAGGAGGTTGCAGGAGGTTGCAGGAGGTCTTGTGCTTGACCGTTAAAAGCTTAAACGTGTTTCTCACAAACCACAAAACCACGACCCACTTTTACTTCAACACGTTCTTTTACCGTCAAACTCCGCTCATTTTTATCAGAGGGAAACAAAGCAGACTTTTAGGACCATGTGAGGTCTGTGTATGGACCAGGACCAGGACCAGGACCAGGACCAGGACCCGTTCCTAAATGTATCTTCTCTGTTCCAGGAGACAAAGATCGACTGTGTGCGAGTGGCCACTAAAGGTGAGCTGATTTCATTTATTATGAATCGTTAGCGCAGACGAATCGTTAGCGCAGACGAATCGTTAGCGCAGACGAATCGTTAGCGCAGACGAATCGTTAGCGCGGATGAATCGTTAGCGCAGACGAATCATTAGCGCAGACGAATCGTTAGCGCAGACGAATCGTTAGCGCAGACGAATCGTTAGCGCGGATGAATCGTTAGCGCAGACGAATCATTAGCGCAGACGAATCGTTAGCGCAGATGAATCATTAGCGCAGACGAATCGTTAGCGCAGACGAATCGTTAGCGCAGATGAATCATTAGCGCAGACGAATCGTTAGCGCAGATGAATCTGAACCTCTTTTAATTGAAACACCAAAAAACAACAAATATTTGAAATGTTTTAGTCGTGGCACATTTCGGCTCCTGTGACTGTAATAACACTACTTTTACTGCATGTACTTGTACTTTTACTGCAGTGTTCTGGTCTAAAGTACTCACTGCATGTGCCAGAAGTGACTTTAATCATTCTGGAATAATAATGAAGCGTTTCTGTTCCAGCGTGACTCGACTTTGCTCTGATTGGAGTTTTTCTTCGCTCCTCGTCTTGTGTGAGGCAGAAGAAACTCTGTGTTCTTTTCTCAAACCCATTTTCAGACTTTGAAAAGAATTGGACCAAAAACAAATTTAAAAATTCACATTCTGATTTGTTTGTGTCACATTTTGATTGAGATCAAACGAGGGTTGAAAAGTGTCAATTCCAGAAGACAAATCGAGTCACTTTTCTACTAATGCTGACCTCTGCTTTTCTCTGTCTTCTGTGTCTTCCCTGCTCTTCTCTCCTCTCCCCTCTTCTCCTCTTCCCTCCTCTTCTCCCCTTCCCTCCCCTTCCCTCTTCTTCCCCCCTCTTCTCCCCTCTTCTCCTCTTCTCCTCTTCCCTCTTCTTCTCCCTCTCTCCTCTCCCCTCTTCTCTCCATCTTCCTCCCTCTTCCCCCTCTCTTCTCCTCTTCCTCTCCTCCCCTTCCCTCTTCTTCCCCCTCTCTCCCCTCTTCTCCTCTTCTCCTCTTCCCTCCTCTTCCACTCCCTTCTTCCCCCCTCTTCTCCTCTTTCTACCTCTTCCCTCTTCCCTCCTCTTCCCTCCTTCCCCCCTTCCCCTCCTCTCCCTTCCCCTCTCCCTCTTCTCCCCTCTTCCCTCCTTCCCTCTTCCCCCCTCTTCCCTCCTCTCCTCCTCCTCCCTCTTCCTTCCCTCTTCCCTCCTCTTTCCTCCTCTCCCTCCTTCCCCCCTCTTCCCTCTCATCTCCCCTCTTCCCCCTCTTCCCCCTCCTCCCTCTCTCTCCTCTTCCTCTCTTCCCCTCTTCCTCCTCTTCCTCCTCTTTCCCCCTCTCCCTCATCTCCCCTCTTCCACCTCAATCTCCCTCTTCCCCCCTCTTCTCCCCTTCCTCCCCTTCCCTCTTCTTCCCCCTCTTCTCTCACCCCCCCTCTTCCCTCCTCATCTCCCCTCTTTCCCCCTCTTCTCCCCTTCCCTCCCTTCCCTCTCTTCCCCCCTCTTCCCTTCTTCTCCTCTTCCCTCCTCTTCCCCCTTCCCTCCTTTTCCTCTTCCCTCCTCTTCTCCCCTCTTCTCTCTTTCCCTCCTCTTCCCTCCTCTTTCTTCCTCTTCCTCCTCATCCCCTCTTCCCTCCTCTTCCCTACTTATCCCCCTATTCCCTCCTTATCCCCCTCTTCCTCTCTTCCTCCTTCCCATCTCCTCCTTTCTCTTTTACCCTTTCCCTCCTCTTCCTCCTTCTTCTTCCTCAGTCTCCCTTCCCTCTTTCTCCCTCTTCTCTCTTCCCCCCTCATCTCTCCCCTCCTCTCCCCTCTCTTCCTCTCATCTTCCCCCTCTTTCTCATCTTTTCCCTCCTCTTCCTCCCTCTTCCCTTCCTCATCTTCCCTCTCCCTCCTCTTCCCTCCTCATCCCCCCTCTTCCCTCCCTCCTCTTCCTCTTCCTTTCTCTCCCTCTCTTCCCTTTCCCTCCTCTTCCCTCTCTCCTCATCTCATCTCCCCTCTTCCCCCTCTTCCCCCCTTCTCTCCCCCCTTCCTCCTATCCCTCTCCCCCCTCTTCCTCTCTTCCCTATCTCCTTCTTTTCATCCTCCTCTTCCCTCCTTCTCTCCCCTCTTCCTCCTCATCTCCTCTTCCCTCCTCTCCCGCCTTTCCCTCCTCTTTCCCCTCCCTCTTCCTCCTCTCTCCTCATCTCCCCCTCTTCCCCTCTTCTTCCCATCTTCCTCCTCTTCCTCTCTTCCTTCCTCATCTCATCTCCTCTTCCCTCTCTCTTCCCTCCCTCTTCCTCCTCTTCCTCTCATCTCCCCTCTTCCCTCTTCCTCTTCCCTTTTTCTCTCTCCTCTCTTCCCTCTCTTCCATCCTCATCTTCTCCTCTTCCCCTCTCATCATCTCCCTCTTCCCCCTCTTCCCTTCCTCCTCCCTCTTCCCTCCCCTCTCTCATCTCCCTCCTCCTTCCCTCCTCTTCCCTCCTCATCCCTCCCCTCTCTTCCCTCCTCTTCTTCCTCCTCATCTCTCCTCTCTCTCTCTCTTCCTCTCTTCCCCCTTCCCCCTCTCCCTCCTCTTCCCTCTCTCTCCCCTCTTCCCTCCTCTTCCCTCCTCTCCCCTCTTTCCTCCTCATCTCCCCTCTTCCTCCCCCTCTTCCCTCTCCCTCCTTCCTCTTCCTCCTCTCCCCTCATCTCCCCTCTTCCCCTCCTCTTCCCTCCTCATCTCCCTCTTCCCTCCTCTTCCTCCCTCTCCCCTCATCTCCCTTCTCTCCCTCCTCTTCTCTCCTCTTCCTCTCTTCCCCTCTCTCCCCTCTTCCCCCTCTTCCCATCCTCTTCCCCTCTTCCTCTCTCTTCCCTCCTCATCCCCCTCTTCCCTCCTCTTCCCCCCTCATCTCTTCCCTCTATTCCCCTCTCTCCTCTCCCTCTTTCCCCTCTTCCCCCTCTCTCTCCTCCCCTCCTCTTCCCTCCTCATCTCCCCCTCTTCCCTCTCTTCCCCTCTCCCTCCTCCTCTCTCCTCCTCCCTCATCCCCTCTTCCCTCCTCATCTCCCCTCTTCCCTCCCTCCTCATCCTCTTCCCTCTTCATCTCCCTCTCTCCCTCTCCCTCCTCTTCCCTCCATCTCCCCTCTTCCCTCCCTCTCCTCTCCTCCTCTTTCTTCCCTCCTCATCTCCCTCTCCTCCTCATCCTCCCCTCTTCCTCCTCATCTCCCCTCTTCCTCCTCATCTCCCCTCCTCTCCTCCTCATCTCCCCTCTTCCCTCCTCTTCTCCCCTCTTCCCCTCCCCTCCTCATCTCTCTCTCTCTTCTCCTCTCCTCCTCTTCCCTCTCTCTCCCTCTCTCCCTCTTCTCTTCCCCCTCATCTCCTCTTTCCCCTCTTCCCCTCTTTCCTCCTCTTCCCCCCTCTCCCTCCTCTTCCTCCTCATCCCCCTCTTTCTCCTCTTCCCCCATCTTCCCCCCTCTTCCCCTCTTCTCTTCTCCTCTTCCCCCCTCTTCCCTCCTCTTCCCCCTCTTCCCCCCTCTTCCCCCTCATCCCCTCTTCCCCCTCATCTCCCCTCTTCCCCCCTCTTCCCTCCTCTTCCCTCATCATCCCCCCCTTTCCTCCTCTTCCCCTCTTCCCCCTTCCCGCTCCTCCCCCTCCTTCCCCCTCTTCCCTCCTCATCCCCCCTCCTCGCTCCTCTCTTTGTGCACGTGAGCGGCCATTCGTCACTCAGCTCACGACGCGTTCGTTCGAGCTGCACCGGCCTCGGCGACAAGCAGCTGCCAGGTCAGAACTCCCACTGAACCAGAACCAGACCAGGACCAAACTGGACCAATCAGACGAAATCAGGACCTGGACAAGACCAGAACCAAATACTCGATATGTGGAAAACAAGCACAGAATGTTAAGAAGCAGATTCAAGTGAAGACTCACTTCCTGTTTGGAACACGCCCGCTAACAGGCTAACGTGCTAACGGGCTAAACGTGCTAACGGGCGCTAACGCTAACGTGCTAACGGGCTAACTCACCATTATTTATACAATGAATGTAATCTTTAGTGGATCATTATTGTAAACGTGTGTGTGTGTGTGTGTGTGTGTGAGAGTGTGTGTGTGTGCGTGTGCGTGTTGTACGATGTGTGTGTGAGAGTGTGTGTGTGTGCGTGTGCGTGTGTGTGTGTGTTGTACGATGTGTGTGTGTAGAGTGTGGTGTGTGTGTGTTGTACGATGTGTGTGTTTGAGAGTGTGTGTGTGTGAGAGTGTGTGTGTGTTGTACGATGTGTGTGTGTGTGAGAGTGTGTGTGTGTGTGTGTGTTGTACGATGTGTGTGTTTGAGAGTGTGTGTGTGTGAGAGTGTGTGTGTGAGTGTTCGTGGGAGTGTGTGTGTTGTGAGAGAGTGTGTGTGTGTGTGTTGTTACGATGTGTGTGTGAGATGTGTGTGTGTGTGTGTACGATGTGTGTGTTTGTAGAGTGTGTGTGTGTGAGATGTGTGTGTGTGTGTGTTCGTGGGAGTGTGTGTGTGTGAGAGAGTGTGTTGTGTGTGTTGTAAGATGTGTGTGTGAGAGTGTGTGTGTGTGTGTGTGTGTGTGTGTGTGAGTGTTTGTGTGTGTGATAGAGTGTGTGTGTGTGTTGTACGGTGTGTGTGTGTTTGAGAGTGTGTGGTGAGAGTGTGTGTGAGAGTGTGTGTGTGTGTGTTGTACGATTGTGTGTGTGAGTGTGTGTGTGTGTGTGAGTGTTTGTGTGTGTGTGAGACTGTGTGTGTGTGAGAGTGTGTGTGCGCGTGTGTGTGTGTGTGTTGTACGATGTGTGTGTGAGAGTGTGTGTGTGTGTGTGTGTGTGGTGTGTGTTGTACGATGTGTGTGTGTTGTACGTGTGTGTGTGTGTTGTAACTGTGTGTGTGTATGATGTGTGTGTTTTGCTCTGATCTGAGATGGAGGACGAGGCATTGATCGATCTGCAGCACAAACATGTTCAGATCAATGAGTTTAGTCCAGGACTCGACAAGGACAAGGCCAGAACCAGACTCTGAATACAGTCTGAAACTCACCTGCAGCAGAGCGGCTTTAGAGCGGCTTTAGGCGGCTTTAGAGCGGCTTTAGAGCGGCTTTAGAGCGGCTTTAGAGCGCTTTTAGTCTGCTTTAGAGCGACTTTAGAGCGGCTTCAGAGCGGCTTTCAGAGCGGCTTTAGAGCGGCTTTAAGAGCGGCTTTAGAGCGGCTTTAGAGCGGCTTTAGAGCGGCTTTAGAGCTTTAGTCCTGCTTTAGAGCGGCTTTAGAGCGGCTTTAGTCCTGCTTTTTAGAGCGACTTTAGAGCGACTTTAGAGCGGCTTCAGAGCGGCTTTAGAGCGGCTTTAGTCCTGCTTTAGAGCGGCTTTAGAGCGGCTTTAGAGCGGCTTTAGTCCTACTTTAGAGCGACTTTAGAGCGGCTTCAAGAGCGGCAGAGCGGCTTTAGAGCGGCTTTAGAGCGGCTTTAGTCCTGCTTTAGAGCGACTTTAGAGCGGCTTTAGAGAGCGGCTTTAGAGCGGCTTTAGTCCTGCTTTAGAGCGGCTTTAGAGCGGCTTTAGTCCTGCTTTAGAGCGACTTTAGAGCGACTTTAGAGCGGCTTCAGAGCGGCTTCAGAGCGGCGGCTTTAGAGCGGCTTTAGACGGCTTTAGAGCCTTTAGTCGCTTTAGAGCGACTTTAGAGCGACTTTAGCGGCTTCAGAGCCGGCTTCAGAGCGGTTTAGAGCGGCTTTAGTCCTGCTTTAGAGCGACTTTAGAGAGCGGCTTAGACCGGCTTCAGAGCGGGCTTTAGAGCGGCTTTAGAGCGGCTTTTAGTCCTGCTTTAGAGCGACTTTAGAGCGGCTTCAAGCGGCTTCAGAGCGGCAGAGCGGCTTTAGACCGGCTTTACAACCTGGTTCAGACCTGCTGTGATCAGGACACTTTTCGACAGGTGTCGTGTGTGTGAGTCAGAGTCACAAACAGAGAAAATTACATCTGAATATTTATGACACACACGAACCAGGTCTGAACCAGGTCTGAGTAGGTCTAAAGCAAGGTCTAAGCAGGATAAAGCAGGTCTGAAGCAGGTCTGAAGTAGGTCTAAAGCAGGTCTGAAGCAGGTCTGAAGCAGGTCTTGAAGCAGGTCTGAAGCAGGACTAAAGCAGGTCTGAAGCAGGTCTGAAGCAGGACTAAAAGCAGGTCTGAAGCAGGTCTGAAGCAGAAGAGGTCTAAAGCAGGTCTGAAGCAGTCTGAAGCAGGACTAAAGCAGGTCTTGGTTTGGTTGTTTCTCTGGGTCTCTGAGGACATAAAGATCGAGGCTCAAACTGAACTGAAACTATTTTCTTCTGTGAAATTAAATCCTGTGTTTGAGCCTCGACACTAATGGACACGGCCACTTTAATAGGTACAGCCGCTGCGTGAGACTAGACCTACTTTAGACCTGGTTCAGACCTGCTTAGACCTGGTTTATACCTGGGGACAGTTTTGGGGACAGTTTTTGGGGACAGTTTTGGGACAGTTTTGGGGACAGTTTTGGGGACAGTTTTGGGGACAGTTTTTGGGACAGTTTGAGGACAGTTTTGGGGCAGTTTGGGACAGTTTTGGGGATTTTTTTGGGGACATTTGGGGACAGGTTTTTGGAGGACAGTTTTGGGGACAGTTTTTGGGACAGTTTTGGGACAGTTTTTGAGGGCAGTTTTTGGGACAGTTTGGGACAGTTTTGGGGACAGTTTTGAGGACAGTTTTGAGGGCAGTTTTGGGAAGGGGACAGTTTTGGGGGACAGTTTTGGGACAGTTTTGAGGACAGTTTTTGGGGACAGTTTTGGGGACAGTTTTGAGGGCAGTTTTTGGGCAGGGCAGTTTTGGGACAGTTTGAGGACAGTTTTGAGGGCAGTTTTTTTTTGGGGACAGTTTTGGGGCAGTTTTGGGGACATTTTGGGACAGTTTTGAGGACAGTTTTTGGGGAAGTTTGGGGGACAGTTTTTGGGACAGTTTTGAGGACGGAGGACAGACAGTTTTGAGGACAGTTTTTGGGGAAAGTTTTGGACAGTTTTGAGGACAGTTTTGACAGTTTTGGGGACAGGGACAGTTTTTGGGGACAGTTTTGGGGACAGTTTTTGGAAAGTTTTGAGGACATTTTTGAGACAGTTTTGGGGANGGGCGGAGCGTGGGGGTCGTGAGGGGTGGGGAGGGGTCAAAACATTGTCTTGGTGAATTATTGTCCAAAACAGGATAATTAAACCAGGTCCTCTTGGGGGGTGGCAGGTGGGTTCTAAACCAGCAGAGGTAGGACGGTGTGGACGACGGAAGCAGGGAGGAGGGGTCCAAAACCAGGGTCAAAAACCATGTCCAAAACCAGACTAAACCAAGGTTCTAAACCATCAAAACCAGGTCAAAACCATTTCCAAAACAGATCTAAACAGGGTGGTTCTAATCTTAAAACCAGGACAAAACCAGGACAAACCCAGGTCAAAGCAGACTGAACCAGAGGTTCAAAACCAGGGCAAACCAAGGCTCAACCAAGCAACCAAAACAAAACAACACACCAAACCAAACCTGAGAACAGACCACACCACCACCAAATCAACCACCATACACAAGAACAAACCAATGCGAACATAAAACCCTAAAACGTAACTAAACAATCCAGGCCAAACCAAACAAACCAAGGTCTAAACAAACCGTAAATTACTAAAATCCTTAAAATTAACCCAGGTACAATACCAGGTGCAATCCAGCTAGGGTGTCTAAAACCATAGAGGAACTATAAACCAGGGGCTCTAACCAGGTCCTTAAAGCGCAGGATCTAAACCAGACTAAACCAGGGTCAAAACCAGCGTCTAAACCAGGGCTAAACCGAGGCTCAAACCAAGGTCTAAACCAGCTAAACCAGTAAGGACTTTAAACCAAGGTTCAGGCTTAAACCAGGTCAAACCAGGTCTAAACCAGGGACTAAACAGGTCTAAACCAGATCTTAAACGGGTTCTAATAGAACCTGGTTTAGATCTGCTTTGGACATGGGTTGTTGACCTGGTTTGGACCTGCGTTTAGACCTGGTTTTAGATCTGTTTTGGGTGACATGGTTTTGACTGGTTTGGACCTGTTTAGACCCGGTTTAGATCTGGTTTAGACCTGTTTGGACCTGGTTTAGTCCTGTTTAGACCTTTAGACCTGGTTTAGACCTGGTTTGGACCTTGGTTGTGGACCTGGTTTGGACCTGGTTTAGACCTGGTTTAGATCCTGGTTTTGGACCATGGTTTAGACCTTGTTTAGACCTTGTTTGGACCTGGTTTAGTCCTGGTTTAGTCCTGGTTTAGACCTGGTTTAGTCTCGGTTTAGTCCTGGTTTAGACCTGGTTTAGACCTGGTTTAGACCTTGTTTGGACCTGGTTTAGTCCTGCTTTAGTCCTGGTTTAGACCTGGTTTAGACTTGCTTTAGTCCTGGTTTAGACCTGATTTAGTCCTGGTTTAGTCCTGGTTTAGACCTGGTTTAGTCTCGGTTTAAGTCCTGGTTTAGACCTGGTTTAGACCTTAGAGCGTAAACTAGACTTATGTGGTACAACCAGCAGGGGGCGGTGTTTGAACACAGAAACCCGCAGTGAGAGGCCTGCTGCTGCTGCCGGTGTGAGGCTGCGGTTCCTCCGGTCTGCGGGGTTATAATGTTAGTCCCAGACCTCCTCCTCCGCCGCTCCTCATCCTCCGCACGCTCTCCTCTCCACAGCCGCCTCTCGCTTCACCTCCTCCGGCATCATGACCAACGAGTCTCCGGAGGAGGACCGGGGCTTCCCGCGGAGGCACCGAGCTGCGGCGGAGGACAACGTGACCATTCTGACCTCGTCCGCGGACTTCTCCCGGCGGCGCAGCAGCAGCGGCGGCGGCCGGAGCCGGGCCGGCACGGCACAGCACGACACGGCCTCGTCCATCCTCGGCTCCTCCCTGGAACTCAGCATCCAAACCCGCATCTTCAAGATCATCGTCATCGGAGACTCCAACGTGGGGAAGACGTGCCTGACCTTCCGCTTCACCGGAGGAAACTTCCCCGACAAAACCGAGGCGACCATCGGCGTGGATTTCCGGGAGAAGGCGGTGGAGATCGAGGGAGAAACGATCAAGGTGCGGATGCGCCCGACAAAGACCGACAAAGACCGGCTGCACGGGCGGATACGGGCACATACGGGCACATACGGGCGGATACGGACACATACGGGCACATACGGGTGGATACGGGCGGATACGGGCACATACGGACACATACGGGCACATACGGACACATACGGGCACGTAACGGCGGATACGGGCAGAAACGGGCACATACGGATAGATACAGGCACATACGGGCACATACGGGCAGATACGGGCACATACAGGCACATATGGGTACATATGAGCACATACGGGCAGAAACGGGCACATAACTCTAAATGTGTCTCCTCGAGTCTTAGAGTTCAGAGCTCTAAGACTCAGTTTGGGCTCGAACAGGAGAAATGAGAAAATCACAATTCTACAAATGATTTTATCGTGTCAAATGTTACGAGAAGATTCACATTTAAAAGTCCAAACTTTTGAGCTCAGACTTATTTTGGGCTTCATCATTTTCACACTTTAGATCTTTTTCAGTTTATGAAGGACTTTAAACTGAAACAGGATCAAGTCTGTCAGAGAACGATTCATGAAGATTATTTATGTTATTTAACTTCAGGTCCTGGTTCTGATCATTTTAATCATAATAATAATAAAAAAGATAATAATAATAATAAATAATAACAAAACAACAACAATAATTAATAATAATAACAATAATGATAATAATACATAATTAGTAAATATAATAACAATAATTCATAATAATAATTAGTAATAACGGCAACAATAAAAAAAACATTAAAAAAATACTACTAATAATAATAAATAGTAATAACAGCAACAATAAAAAATAAATAATTAATAATAATAATAATAATAATAATAAATAGTAATAACAACAGCTACAATAAAAAATAAATAATAATAATAAATAGTAATAACAACAGCTACAATAAAAAATAAAAATAAATAAATAATAATAATAATAAATAGTAATAACAGCAACAATAAAAAAATAATGATAATAAATAATAATAATGCATATATAGATGCTTTACATTTGAGAGTCACAAAGACAATGTTGATGTACTTTGCTTTGTGTCTTTTGTCATTTCTGTGATTATCCACGTTTTCACACACCGACATTCAGATATTCAACGCGCTCCGGCGTCGTTACTTTTAATTAGCAACACAACACAACACCTGAGACCGTTCTTCCCTTTGCTCCTGGACTCGACCGGGTTCCGACGGATCGAGCGCAAGGATTTTGTCCGGATCGGATCCTGAACCCGATTCGTTCCGGTTTTTCTTCCCAAAAAATAAAAAATAAATGAAGCGGAATTTGAATTTTACGCCAATTTGCGTGTGTTCTGGGGTCAGATTTGATCAACTCTTCACGTTCCATCAGAAATGTGCTCGAACGTGCCTTTAAACCTCTTTTTTAGGCCTGATGTATCGTAGAAAACATGAGAGGATTGTCAAAATTAACAAAAAAGTGTTAAACTATAAGCTGGATATTCACAACAATTACACGATAGTCCTTTTCCGATACGTCTTCCACCGCTGCCCGTTTCTACGACGACCCTAAGTGCATGAAACATAAATGCTTGAGCCGCAGTCCCAGTGAACCTTTCATAAAACCTGCTGAATATTTCATGTGGAGAAGAGTGATTCTGAGCTCGAATCAATGTGAGGCGAACAGAGAGAGAACATGCAACGGACACGGGAGAAAACAGAGAGAGCACACGGTCGGCTTTCACTGAGCCCGGTTTGGCTTAGACCCGGTTTAGACCCAGTTTGGACCCAGACTGTCCAAGGTTCTGAGCCTCATTTATCACACGCTGAAGTCTGAGAAATGAGGCCGGAGTTCAGTCAGGTCCAGTTCAGTCTCAAAGTCAGAAATCCCAAATCCTCTGTGAATGTCTTTGTGTCTCAGATGTGGACAAAATGAAGGTGAAAATGCCTTCGAGCCGTCTCCAGATCTCGGTCTGGTCTTTGCCTGTTACTTTTCAAGAACGTTACCGAGAGCGTTCAACGTATGTCTCTCCCTCTCTCTGTCCCGCTCCGTCCTCTTGTCCTCTGACTCACGGTTTGGCCGCTGCATTAGCATCTGAGTCACCATAAACTGTTTACAGAATTAGTCATCGCCTTTGTTCACCCAAACGGAAACCTGAAAAGACTTAAAGTGCCCATGACGGGTTTATACGATGTTCTAATTGTGACTTCATTTGGTGTATTTGTACCTGTCGTACATTTAAATGATAGTTTTACACCGATCGAGCAAGTATTTGTGACATTTATATCATTTTCAGCTAAATTCTAAATATATTTATCTTAACTGCGTTTTAGTTCAGTGAGTCCTCCGACCTGCAGGGGGCGCTCAAAGACGGTGACGTGACGCTGCTGTGGTTGTGTGTGTGTGCAGGTGCAGGTGTGGGACACGGCGGGACAGGAGCGCTTCAGGAAGTCCATGGTGGAGCATTACTACAGGAACGTCCACGCCGTCGTCTTTGTCTACGACGTCACCAAGATGGCGTCCTTCCGCAACCTGCAGACCTGGATCGAGGTCGTTGCACCGCACGTTGCGACGCGCACTTCCACTTTTACTGGACGAGCGCGCGCAGAAATGTTGACGCGCAATCGTTTTTACTTTTATCCACAGAAATGTTACACACGTAAACACGAATTATACGTTGTGTGAAGTGATAACACAGAGGCGAGAAAATAGTACTTTTATTTTCATCTTTAGTCATTGAAAAGCTAATTGTCTTACTGTTCTACGCTGGAAATAAAACATTCTTGCTCATTTTTATGTAGAATAAGAGTAAGAACATGAAGGAATTAGATTTTTTGGCGTACGTAAGAGGATCCAACGTTAGAACAGGGTTTAACGAGAGGAAAACGTCAACTCTGCTTCATAAATGTCCCTGAAGTACTTCATTTGCTGAAACTGTATTTTAACAATGATGGGGGGGAAACAGAAACAGGATCAAACAGAATCAACAATCACAATTCTCATCTGTTGAACACGTTTTGGGTCTCTTAATGAGGTGAGACAGCGGTGTGTGTGTTTTATCGCTCTGTCGGTGTTTCCTCAGGAGTGTAACGGCCACAGAGTCTCTGCGTCGGTGCCGCGGGTTCTGGTGGGAAACAAGTGTGACCTCATCGACCAAATACAGGTACAGGACCCTCTGTCTGCAGGCCACACCTACGGGAGTGCCACAGGGACATGTCTTTGGGCGATGGAACAATAGTTAAAGGGCCTTTGTTGTTATTATCAGGGCTGCACAGTTTTGGATCGAAGTGTGATTTTTACGACGAGTATCACAATTACGATTCGATTTGTGATTTATTTTGTGATGTTGAGGTCTGATCAAGGAAATAAAAGTATCAAGTTTTTTAAAAAGCCCAAATGAATCTCTCTGGTCAGTTCTTTAGTTCTCGGTGGTCACATCTGCTCCTCTTCCTCCCTCAGGTCCCTTCCAACGTGGCGCTGAAGTTCGCTGACTCCCACAACATGCTCCTGTTCGAGACTTCGGCCAAAGACCCCAAAGAAAGCCAGAACGTGGACTCCATCTTCATGTCTTTGGCCTGTCGTCTGAAGACCCAGAAGTCCCTCCTGTACCGGGACGTGGAGCGAGAGGAAGGGCGCGTGGAGCTCTCCCAGCGGACTGTGGGCAAGAGCAACTGCCCCTGCTAGAGCCAAGATGGAGGACGCAATGAGAGGAGGGGCGGGAAGAGGACTGAGGGCGAGAGCAACTGCCCCTGCTAGAGCCAAGATGGAGGACATGATCAGGAGGAAGGGCGAGAAGGGGACTGAGGGCGAGAGCAACTGCCCCTGCTAGAGCCAAGATGGAGGACACGATGAGAGGAGGGGCGGGAAGAGGACTGAGGGCGAGAGCAACTGCCCCTGCTAGAGCCAAGATGGAGGACCAACCGTAATGCTGCGTTCATGTGGTCCTCGGGAACTCGGGAAAACGTTTATCCGAGAAAAATATCACTTGAACGCTCGCTCCAGGTGTGAGAAGGACTCGTGAACTCGGGTCAAACGCTGAATGTCCCACACTGGACGTCGGGTCGCCGTATTGTTCAGCCGATTAATGCCAATCAGCCGTTAGAGCGACTACTTTGGAGCCCAGTTGCATGTAACGCGAGGTTGTTGAAGGTACTCCTGTTTGGAACGCGGCGGCTAACAGGCTAGCTACGTCCACTTACATAAACAGTGTACGCGGGAGAAATCATCTGCTTGGTCCATTTCTCTTAAACATTTGAGCTAAACGTTGTTACATTAAAGGGTTTTACTGCCGTGTCATAATAGTAACAGATCTGCAAAAGAAAAACTCGACACAGTTGTTTTATTATTTACCGCTGTAACGTTAGCGTGCTAAAGTAAAAACGGTAGCATGTTTTCCAACGCTGATAGCGCATTAGCATTTGAGAGCGCTAACCACAACTAACTGTTAGAGCGGGCTCAGCTACAGCATTTCATTATTAGTGACGTCAAAATCCCGACTTTCAGAGACAAAAGCACATGAACGAGGAAAGAGAGAGACATTTATTGTAACTGTACGAAAAACATCACTAGAGCGAAACAGCAGCAGTATCTGAAACGTATAAAACACGGTCAAACAAGTCGTAACCCTCAGCTTTACGTCTCAGAAACCCGAGCGCCCGAGGACCAGCACACATCGCACGGACCCGTTGGCCAGACGCTGGTCGCTTTGACTCGGCCGACGCCAGCGAAGGGACCATGACAGGTTTGCGACGGCGAATACCTCGAGGCCTGAGCGCTGACGACGGCGAAGGCGACAAGATGGGATTTTCTCAAGACTTGCCTCCTCCACGTCCGAGGGCACAAGTTTTACGAAATGGGTTTTGGGCGGAAGAGTGAGCGGCGGCTGAAAGGGCATTTTGCATTTCAAATCTTTTGGAGAACGACTCTGGGATTTTGAATATGTGAAGACGGAATGTTGGTGTTGTTGGCGTATTTTCTTTGGCTTTTCTGTTGCCGTGTGACTATACCGTGGGTCCAATCCTTTGTAACACTGCTCAGGACAGTTTCATAAAGCGTTTAGAGTCGAATAATATCATCCACTCGTGAGAATGAGGTGCCTGTACGTTATTTGGGGCCATTGAAAACTCGTCTTTGTGAAACTGGCCTCACGAGACTGTAAATCCCGAATGCCTTCCACATTTGAGCGGTTACACAAAAGCTCGGCCTTAAAATAACACATTATACTGCAGTAGCATAAATACAGTGTCTTTTACCTGACGAAGAAGGACCAGGCTTTCCAAACACTGTGACGAGAGTGGTTGTGATCCACAGACCAGGGCGAAGACCAGGGCGAAGACCAGGGCAAAGACCAGGGCGAAGACCAGGGCAAAGACCAGGGCAAAGACCAGGGCGAAGACCAGGGCGAAGACCAGGGCGAAGACCAGAGCGAAGACCAGGGCAAAGACCAGAGCGAAGACCAGAGCGAAGACCAGAGCGAAGTCCAGGGCGAAGACCAGGGCAAAGACCAGAACAAAGACCAGGGCGAAGACCAGGGCGAAGACCAGAACAAAGACCAGGGCGAAGACCAGGGCGAAGACCAGAGCGAAGAACGCAGGCGAGACAGCAGGGCAAAGACCAGGGCAAAGACCAGGGCAAACCGAACCAGGGCAAAACCAGGGCAAAGACAGGGCAAAGACCAGGGAAAAGACCAGGGCAAAGACCAGGGCAAAGACCAGGGCAAAACCAGGGCAAAGACCAGGGCAAAGACCAGGCAAAGACCAGCAGTCCCAAGCCCATCCCGAGCCCGTCACGAAGCCCGTCCCAAGCCCGTCCTGAAACCCGCCCTGCTCTTTACAATATGCGACACAAATGCACTGCTCCCTGCGCACAGGACCAACATTCAAACTGTTCCCCTGCCGTCGTCTTAGATGTCTGGACTCAGACCTTGGACTCAGACCTTGGACTCAGACCTTGGGACTCAGACTCAGACTTGGACTCAGACCTTGGACTCAGACCTTGGACTCAAGACCTGTGGACTCCAGACCTTGACTCAGACTCATTGGACTCAGACCTTGGACTCAGACCTTGGACTCAGACCTTGGACCAGACCTGCTCATGGACTCAGACCTTACCAACTTGGACTCAGACCTTGGACTCGAGACCTTGACCAGACCTACCAACTGACTCAGCTTTGGACCTACAGACCTTGCAACCGTGGACTCAGACCTGGACTGCATGACTTGACTCAGACCTTGACTCAGACTTGGACCTTGGACTCCTTGGACTCAGACCTTGGACTCAGACCTTGACTCACTTGACCGACTCAGACCTTGACTCAGAGACAGACCTGGACTCAGACCTTGGACTCAGACCTTGGACTCAGACCTTGGACTCAGACCTTGGACTCAGACCTTGGACTCAGACCTTGGACTCAGACCTTGGACTCAGACCTTGGACTCAGACCTTGGACTCAGACCTTCGACACAGACCTTCGACACAGACCTTCGACACAGACCTTGGACTCAGATGTTCCTAAAGGACGGTTCAGACCAGTGACTGACCGCATCACAACAATAATGGACTTTTACATCCACGGAACCACAAAGACTGGAACGGAACCTTTTGATTCTGACATGAACTTAAACGTAAATGTGTCTTTTATGTTTGCTCTTAAACCATTTGCACATCATTTACACGTGTATCACACATTGCAACGCCTCATTAACACCGTAGAATGTAATGTTTTCATCTCAGACGCTGCTAAATGCATCGCCTTCAGTTCCTTCTGTTGTTCTGAATCAAACCCAATAACAATGTCAACGTGTTCTAACAAAGGCCTTAAATACAGCGACGTTTTGTATTACTACAACTATTTAATCTTTATATATTAAATGTTCTGTGAAGCAGTCTTGACTGTCTGTTCTTTATTTATGCGTTCAATTTGTGTCAACCCACTTCTGATGCGGTTTAATCCACAAAACATCAACGTAAAAAAAAGTCCGTTCTCATGGCTCTGAAACCGGTGGAGATCGGTCCACGCCGCGCTGAGTCAAACTCATTGTCCTGTGACTGTTAAATACAAACATGATGTGTTTGTCGCAGTGAATACTCAACCAAGAGCAACTAACATCTGATTAATAAGTTGAAGATTGTGTAAACGCGGAACAAAATCTGGTCTGTTCAAAAGGGCGGCCTGAGCAACACAAAAGGTTCTAATCCTTTCATAACGTCGACTTAAAGCTCTTGTCACTCACAGCGAGAGGTTTGTCAAACTGTGGTGCGCGAGGCCAGCAGGTGGAGCAGGTGGAGCAGGTGGAGCACATTTCTCTGCACATGTCTGCTCTTCCTTCGAGTCATTTCTTTGTTTAAACGACTGTGGCGATGGTGAAAAATGTCTCAAAACTCTTAAACATTTCGGATTATTTCCATTTTCCTTTATCTAGTCCGATTCTTTTTCCTTTTTCTCTCTCTCTCGTTGGCTCTTTGTTGTTCTTTTTCTCCTCTCGCTCGTTCCACTGACCTCTGATCCCTTTCCGTGGACATTCCTGCTCCTCTTCGTCTCCGCCTTCCTCTTTGGCTCATACGTGAACTCCCCAAAACCACAAAATGCTTTTAACATGAGCCGTCCGATCTGTCGAGGACGTAAAACAAAACATGTTACACTCGTTAAAACATTCATCGTCAGAAATTGCATCGTTCCAAAGCGATGGAGACCAACGAGGCCGAGTGGACTTAAGTGGAACGCTTTTACAGGGAAATGTGGTTTGGAACTGAAGAGTCCCATCTCGACCGTTCAAAAGGCAAATGTTTTGTGTTGAAGAGGGAATATTTTCACAAATGCATTCATCTAGATCTGGATATTTGTGTTGCAAAGTCAGGTAGAAGTGAATGTTGTTTCTCAGACATGAATCAAAGTAAAACCACACTTGACCGAGGGTCTGAAAGGTGCATTTCCAAATACTTATTTTCCTCACTGTATATAACCTTTAAAGGGTCGCTTGTGTGTTGTGACCAAAACTTCTGATTAGGTTTTACTTGGACAAATACTTTTTCATTTTGTCTACAGATATATATATAACCTACTTATTGTGAAGCCAACATATCATTTTGAGGCTATAAAATAGGCACGGCATGGCAAGTTTCATTTGTACAGTGCTTTAAATAACAGGGGAAAATGCATTAAAATCACACACAAAAAATCATAAAAAAGAAGAGAGAAAAATTTGAATAAAATATACACTAAATATGTATTTATTTTCTTCCATAATTTGCAAGAGAAAAGCAAATACTTCCACTTTGAATATTCAAAATAGTTACTCTGACTGACTGCCTTTCGTCTGCAGTCTCCTCCGCTCCGGAATGGAGAATATGTTTGCACAAGTGGCTCCGGAGTGCTCATTCCTGCGTTTATCCTGCAGAGAGCTCCACGAAGCCTCTTTCACGCGCCTCCAGCTTCTGCGTGGATCTGAGGAAGAAAAGTCAGACGTCACAGACAGAAGCAGCATCCACTCCTCTCTCCACAACACTACACAAGCTAACAGGCTAACAGCTAACAGGCTAACGAGCTGACAGGCTAGCGGGCTACATGCTCCGCCCTCGGCTTTCTCCTAAACTCTTTCCCCGCCAAACTTCTTCTCTGCGGAACACGTCGCGTAAACCCACGTCCGTGTCAGAAACAGCCCCCGAAAACCCCCGTTTTTTTCCCCCGCCCTCGGAGCCTCTTTTTGCGGGTCGCGGGAGGCTAATTTGCCAGTTAGCCTAGCCTAGCCTAGCCGCTAACAGTGGGCAGCAGCAGAAGCTATGGATGAACTGGTTGTGGAAGTGCGAGGGACGAGCGGAGCGTTTTACAAGGTGCGTTTCGTGGTTTTTGTCGAGTTTCAGCCCTTCAAATGACAGATTGTGTTGTCATGTGCGTGCCCCAATTCCACGAATATGCAAATGCCGTGTTGTGGCGTGCATTTGTGTGCCTTTGGGCCTCAGTGCTGCACATTTCACAGGCGATGGAACATGAAAACAAACGCATTCGTAACGCCGTGACTGCAGCGCACTCGTGCCGTTCGCAGGGACTCACTTCGAGGCCTTTCCAACAAACAGAAAATACGGAAAGTTTGCATTCGCAGGCGTTTTGTTTGTGAAATGGGCGTGTGTCGTTCGTGCAGGAGGATCTTTACTGTCCAAACGCAAACTTGTGTTGAATGAATTGACTTTTGTTTCTCTTTCTCGTGTTAAAATGCTGTGTTTTAATGCGATTTGTCTCGTGTCCTGTTTTGTGGTGAAGTATAAGTTTCTTTTTAGCAGTAAATGAGCTGGGCGTGGACAGGTTGATAGTGAAAGTGAGTGTTTCGTGGTCAAAGGTTGGACTTAAAACATGTCAATGAGTTGAAGCACGATATATATTTGCTACAGAAAATATCACACACAAATATAATACTGAGACTGCTTAATGCCACTGACACAATAAAGAATGAAAAAACTGCAGAATGATCACACATTAACACGTTTTTAACAGTTCTAAATCATGAGTGGCAGAATGAAACCATGATTAGTCAGTATTAAACGGCTCGAATCGTATTGTATTTCAAACCAGCAGAACAAACTCGATTGTTCTGAGAAATTGTTGCTCCATTGGTCATTTAGTGAGCGATTGTACAGTAGTATCATATATAATGTCCATTTAATCCTTTGTGTTGTAAATGTATAGTTTATGTTCATGAAATCGTTACTAAAAGCCATTTTAATTTTGTTTTTGAAAAGGCCAAATCCAATCGAGTCATAAAAATCCAGATAGGATTTGAAATGTGATTTTCTTTTGTGCTGCGCTTGTTTCACCGAACGGCATTTGTTTGAGCTCCAAAGAGTTTGAATTGAGAGAAATGTAGTTTGTTTCAGTGGAAATCTGCCCCATATGAAGTATTATTACGACTCAAAATCCACCGACCCCAAAATCCACCGACCCCAAAATCCACCGACCCCAAAATCCACCGACCCCAAAATCCACCGACCCCAGCACAGGGATGGGCACGGCATTTATTTATTTAAAACAGAGGAAACGTGCACCACATTGTGTCACAGCTGTGTGTAATGAGGCTTATAGGCCGATATCTGTGTCAATACGATATCTGTGAGTCGATACGATATCTGTGAGCCGATACGATATCTGTGAGTCGATACGATATCTGTGAGCCGATACTACGATGTCCGTGAGCCGATACTACGATGTCGTGAGTCGTGAGTCGATACTACGATGTCCGTGAGTCGATACTACGATGTCTGTGAGCCGATACGATGTCTGTGAGCCGATACGATGTCTGTGAGCCGATATACGATATCGGTGAGCCGATACTACGATATCGGTGAGCCGATACGATGTCTGTGAGCCGATACGATGTCTGTGAGCCGATACGATGTCTGTGAGCCGATACTACGATGTCTGTGAGCCGATACTACGATGTCTGTGAGCCGATACTACGATGTCTGTGAGCCGATACGATGTCTGTGAGCCGATACGATGTCTGTGAGTCGATGCCGATATCAATGCGAGTGTCGATGATGCCGATGTCTGTGCGAGTGTCGATGCCTTTTATCCGCGCTGATATCTGGCGGTGTAGGGCGCTGGGAGGCCTGCGGGGGGCACTGTTTTCACGTCTCTTGGACGTACACTCTGGTCTGGCTCTGTAAACGTGGAGAAAGTAGGTCAGATCAGGACGACTCTGAAACGTTTACCATTTAAAGGTCAAGTTTCTCTGAGACATTTACAACAGTTCGTTTGTACAAAACGAGACGCACAATTAAACGCACAATTAAAAGTGTTTTCAACAGATGTTTCCGCTTTAACGGAGGTGTTTTATTGAACCCAATCAGATTGATCAAATAAATAATAACTCAAATGTTCACATGTGACACGTGTAAGTGCTCAGCTTTCATTCATAACTCTAATGCACTGGGTGTTCGTCCAATCGGGTGGCAGTATTTAATGTTCCTTTACACTTGGTGAGATCCTTTTACCGCCACAGCTGCCCTGGGGCAGTCGGAGCTCGAGATGATGAAGAAACAATAATCACAATTGGACAATCGGGAGTCCTTCTGGGCAGAACGTGTCCTATTGTAAACCTACTTGTAAACCTACTTGTAAACCTACTTGTAAACCTACTTGTAAACCTACTTGTAAACCTACTTGTAAACCCTGACACTTTCCTACAGCCACTGAACCCCAAAGAGAACCCAGATGCCCTCCCATGTTTAAAAAAGCCGCCGCGGAGCTTTTGTGTGTAAACGATTGAACATTCAGACTCCATGAACACGTGTTTAACCAAAGAACGTGTAGAGAACGTGAACTCCTTCTGCAGAGAACATTCAGGACTAAAACCCTGTGATCGTTCTCAAACTGGAAAAGTCCCAGTTCGTTCTGTATTTCAGCGTCGATGGTTCAAGCGAGCGCGTGGTGTGTGACGTGGGACGCGTTTGTTAAATATGTGCTGCGTCTCTTCTTCCAGGCGTTCGTGAAAGACGTCCAGGAAACGTCGGTGACCGTGGCGTTCGAAAACAAGTGAGTGGCGAGGTCGTTTGTCTCAGAGACGGTGAATGAACTCGAAACGTTTGATTTGTTCAATTGCGAGCGTGTGTTTTTCAGCTGGCAGCCGGAGCGACAGATCCCGTTCCACGACGTGCGGTTCCCTCCTCCGCCCGGAACGCTCAAGGAGATCAACGAGAGCGATGAGGTGGAGGTGAGTTCAGGCGGATCATCTGCAGGAGGAACGCGCAGCCAGTTTAAGTGTTCAACGTAGAAGAAGAGAGAATTCTTGGGTTTATATTGGATGGAAATGTATGACTTTTGGAGAAATGTAGGTAAAATAAGTGTTCTTTTTACGCACTTCTCTTCAAATATGAGGAGAAAATGTGAAAATGGAGTTAAAGTGACGTACGACAGGGTTTACGTTCATATTGTGACTTTATTTGGTGTGTTTAAACCTGTCGTACGTTTAATTGATAGTTTGACACCGATCGAGCAGGTATTTGTGGAGAAAACGTTGACTAATCTGTAGAAAATGACAGGAAGTGACATCACAGCAGGGATATTTCTCATTCCAGTCAAAGTTTACGCAGAATTTACACAAAAGAAATAACCTTTTGGACTCTAAACATAAATTCAACAAAATAAAGTTGCTCTTATGTATTTTTATTTGTCAAATTGAATAATTGTGACATGAGATGAGTTTTGGCCCAGTGTTTTCTGGGTAATTCCCTAGCGTGATGTCATCAATCACAAACAAGAAGTGAAGTTATAAACCTAAAACGTGCTGTTCTGGATCACATTGTTATCGTTTTTAGTAAAACTCAAAACATCTTAACTGCGTTTGAATTGAATGAGTGGTCTGACCTGTAGGGGGCGCGTTAAGACGTAGTTTGTGTTGTGTTTGAGGTGTACTCCAGGGCGAACGACAAGGAGCCGTGCGGGTGGTGGCCGGCCAAGGTCCGAATGGTCAAAGGAGAGGTGAGTCTGACCTCCAGTGGTTCATCTCATATTCGAGGGAAAAGATAAAAGATGAATTCTTCTTGTCTCAGTTTTACGTGATCGAATACGCCGCCTGCGACGCCACGCTCAACGAGATCGTGACGCTGGAGCGACTACGGCCCGTCAATCCCAACAAAGGAGCGTCCAAAGCCACGTTCATAAAGATCCGACTGGACGTGCCCGAGGACCTGCGGCAGATGTGAGGGACTCGGGGACGGGAGGGCATCTGGCACATCCGGCTTCACTAACCCTTGTGCGTTCTCTGGACAGGTGCTCCAAAGAGTCCACACACAAAGACTTCAAAAAGGCCGTGACCGCGTTCAGCGTCGTCTACGACTCGGAAGAAGAAACAACTGGTCATTTTGGTGAGTTTGTGTCCGAGTGGGTCACATGTTCAACTGTTAGTTACATTAGATTATATACGTTATATTATATTGTATTATATTGTATTATATTGTATTATATTGTATTGTGTGTGCTCCAGGAAAGGAACTTTTTTTACACTATTTTCAGTTCAATCCAAAACCATGTTTGATTCTGTCTTTATATTTAATGACTTCAGAAGTCTTTTTGTGAGTTTCAAAGACAATTTAAACATTTCTTTCAAACATTTCAGGTTTTCATTCATCCCACAAACAATAGTCCTGAAGAAAGCTGCACTTGAAGTGTGTTTCATGTGGAAGTGATTTTGGTGCAAACCGCTTTCCCCCTCGGGACCAATGCATTCTTCTATCTGTTGCAACACATCTTTTATTAAAAGATTTAATTAAGTTGCAGCCTAAAAAGTGTGATTAAATGTGTGTTATTTAAAACCACACGCACAAGCGTGTTCCAGTTTAATGGCCATGTGACACGTGTGTGAACTCTGCAGGCCCGTGACGGCGTGCGGCCGGGCGTGCGGCCGGGCGTGCCGGCCGGGCGTGCGGCCGCGGGCGTGCGGCCGGGCGTTTTTTAAGAGTCTTATTTTTCCAACACTCCTAGTTTAAAGTACAGTAATCACAGACAAAGCGGACATAAGCATGATGAAGTGCCCTTGAAAGTTGCAGATGTTTGAGGTTTGTCCTGGATGTGGGCCTCGTCTCTTCTTCTCTGGTCAGATTGTTGTGATGGTGTTTTCTGACCCACAGTCTGTGAACGAGGTGACCACAAAGAGAGCCCAGATGATGAGTGACATGCACTTCAGGAGTCTGAGGACCAAACTGTCCCTAATGCAGAGGAACGAGGAGGCCAGCCGGCAGCTAGAGGTACTGCTACTACTGCTACTACTGCTACTGCTGCTGCTACTACTGCTACTGCTGCTACTGCAACTGCTGCTACTGCGACATTTATTTATTCACTGCACTTGACCTGTGACCTCTGGTTAAGGACGTTTGATTTGTCTGTGACTGCAGTGTTTTTATGTGACAGATGAGTTTAAAGCAGGTGAAACTATAACAGCAGCACATCAGCTGTGTTAGCTTCATGCTATTAGCCTGTGTTAGCTTCATGCTATTAGCCTGTGTATAGCTTCATGCTATTAGCCCGTGTGTTAGCTTCATGCTATTAGCCCGTGTGTTAGCTTCATGCTATTAGCCCGTTTGTTAGCTTCATGCTAATAGCCCGTGTGTTAGCTTCATCCTATTAGCCCGTGTATTTGCTTCATGCTAATAGCCCGTGTGTTAGCTTCATCCTATTAGCCCGTGTGTTAGCTTCATCCTATTAGCCCGTGTGTTAGCTTCATCCTATTAGCCCGTGTGTTAGCTTCATCCTATTAGCCCGTGTGTTAGCTTCATGCTATTAGCCCGTGTGTTAGCTTCATGCTATTAGCCATGTTTGGATGTAGTTCTATCTGTATCTACTTTGGACGTATTACTTTACTTAAAACAAAACTTGAAAAACACATTTCTTTTTGACCCTCGGGTGTTCACGTTTTCACCACGTTACAGTAAATTTAGCTTGCCTCCATCTGAACATCCTCCTGTCAAGTCTTCTAGACAGTTGGCCTCCAGGTTTCATGAACATGTTCCTCCTGTCTGAGCCTCGTTGTCCTTGTCTCTGCAGAGCTCCAGACAGTTGGCCTCCAGGTTTCATGAACATGTTCCTCCTGTCTGAGCTCTCGTGTCCTTGTCTCTGCAGAGCTCCAGACAGTTGGCCTCCAGGTTTCATGAACAGTTCTCCGTTCGTGATGATCTGATGGGTTTGGCCATCGGGACTCACGGAGCAAACATCCAACAGGCTCGGAAAGTGCCCGGCGTCACCAACATCGACCTGGACGAGGGAGACGTGCACCTTCCACATCTACGGAGAGGTCCGAACACAAAACTGCTCCATTTAAGCATTTCAAGACTTTGTAGATCATTGTGCGTCTTTAATCTGCTTAAGACAATGTCTCCTCCAGCTTTAATATGATCTAAAGTTTGAAGTGACAGGTGAGACGATTTATGTTGATGAAATGAGACAAATGACTCTGAAATATGGATGGAGCCAGGTTTGAATGTCGTTGACATATTGGATATAAAAAATGTAATATGTAATGGTGATTAGAATCTTATTGGCGTAAACTTACTGAAAATAAAGAAAGTAAAAATTCAAAATATGCAACATTTTTTGTGTTGTTTAAAACTTGAATAAATCCGGTTTAGAATCGGATATGAACAAATATACACCAAACAGTCGTCATTAGTTTTAAATGTGTTTCAGGATCAGGATGCTGTCCGTTTGGCCCGGAGTTTCCTGGAGTTTTCTGAAGACGTCATCAAAGTGCCCAGAAACCTCGTCGGTAAAAGACAAGATCAAACTCTTCATGGAATATCATAGATAAAAACAGTATAAAAACAAAAAAACAGCAGTTGCACCAGTGGGCGTCGCAGAAATGTTGATTTAACCAAACAGAAAATAAGAGATAACTGTCTCGCAGCGCCCCCTGTGTCTGTGGTGAGGAAGAGTGGAGAGAGAGTTCATCCAGGCAGACGAGGAGCAGTTCATTTAATGTAGAGAGAGTTCATCCAGACAGACGAGGAGCAGTTCATCTAATGTAGAGAGAGTTCATGTAGTGTTGCGAGAGTTCATCCAGACAGATGTGGAGCAGTTCATCTAGTGTAGAGAGAGTTCATCCAGACAGATGGGAACAATTCATCTAGTGGTGAGTTCATCCAAACAGATGACGAGCAGTTCATCTAATGCAGAGAGAGTTCATCCAGACAGACGAGGAGCAGTTCATCTAATGTAGAGAGAAAGTATGTTGCGAGAGTTCATCCAGACAGATGTGGAGCAGTTCATCTAGTGTAGAGAGGAGTTCATGTAGTGCGAGAGTTCATCCAGACAGATGTGGAGCAGTTCATCTAGTGTAGAGAGAGTTCATCCAGACAGGAGTGAGCAGTTCGTAGTTAGGGAAGTTATCCAGGCAGACGAGGAGCCTTCATCTAATGCAGATAGTTTCCAGGCAGACGAGGACAGTTCGTCAATGTAGAGAGAGTTCATCCAGACAAGAGCAGTTGTCTAATGTAGAGAGTTCATGAGTTTTAGTGTAGAGAGAGCTTTATTCCAGACAGATGAGGAACATTCATCTAGTGTAGGAGTTCATCAAAAAGATGAGAGCAGTTCATCTATGCAGAGAGTTCATTAAGCAGACGAGAGCAGTTCATCTAATGTAGAGAGCGTTCATGTAGTGTTGCGAGAGTTCATCAGAAGAGTGAGCAGTTCACTAGTGTAGGGAGGTTCATGTAGTGTTGCGGAGTTATCCAGACAGATGTGAGCAGTTATCTAGTGTAGAGAGAGTTATCCAACAGACGAGGAGCAGTTCATCTAATGCAGAGATAGTTCATCCAGGCAGACGAGGAGCAGTTCGTCTAATGTAGAGAGAGTTCATCCAGACAAAGAGCAGTTCGTCTAATGTAGAGATTCATGTAGTTTTGAGAGAGTTCATCCAGCCAGACGAGGAGCAATTTATCTAGTGTAGAGAGGTTTATCCAGACAGATGAGGAACAATTCATCTAGTGTAGAGAGTTCATCCAAACAGATGAGAGCAGTTCATCTAATGCAGAGGAGTTCATCCAGACAGACGAGGAGCAGTTGTCTAGTGTAGAGAGAGTTCATGCAGGTCATCTACGGTCAGGGTCGAGAGATGGGACGTGGCTTTGTCACATCTTCGCTGTGTTGGTTGGTCATAACTGACTCTACTTCGCCCCCTGTAGGAAAGGTGATCGGTAAGAACGGAAAGCTGATCCAGGAAGTGGTGGATAAATCTTGGAGTGGTGCGAGTCCGGATCGAGCCGGAGAACGACAAGAAGCCCTCGACGTCCGCGGCGTCGGACGAGGTAAAGCTGCGGCCGACTCTCAGGATTATGAGCGTTTGTCAGACGTCTCTCTGGTTTCATGGAGCTTCTTTTCCTCTGCTGCTGCTCGTCTTCTTAAGGGAATGTGCCGTTTGTTTTTGTGGGGACGAAGGAGGCCATTTCCAACGCGAAGTTCTGCTGACTATCATCTCAACTCTGAAGGTTTGGATTTAAAACATATACCAGTGATTATGATGAGTTATGTAATACTAAACGGACTGGAACACATTCAAAAGACCTTTCGTAGCGGCATTGTTAAATCAAAGTGTCAAAAAAGAGGAAACTAGTCAATGTTCAGTAGAAATAATCGTGACCACTAAAAGAATCGTTAGTTGCAGCCCTTATTTTCTGTCTGAATTATCCTTGATTTAAAGTTTTGTCTCAGTTTTAATACAATTGAAATAGAGGGACATGTTGGAAATACAGATTAATTAGAATATGGAGTTTGTAAAAAAAGAGACAAAGTGTAAAGTGATATTTCTGCTCTTTTGCGCTTCCTTGTATTGTCCATTTCAGTTTTGTGCGACCTTTACAGACCCATTGAAGCAAATACTGAATATTGTTATCAAGATTAACAAATAAATGACATTCTTGTTTGAGATCGCAGTTATGTGGATGTCTCCGTTATGAATGCCGGTCTGCATGTTGCCATGGTGATCTGAAACCCTGAGCTCAAACTTGCGCTGCAGGAGGTGGACCAGCTGCGACTGGAGCGTTTGCAGATCGACGAGCAGCTGAGGCAGATCGGAGAGCCGACCCGACCCGGGCCCGAAACCCCAAAGACAAATTTACGTGTTCGACAACGGCGCGGCGCAGGGCGAGCGAGCGCGGCGACGCGGAGAGGGGGCGACCGTACGGAGGGAGAGTCGAGGACGCAGAGGGGGAGGACCCTTCACTTCAGGTAAACACTCCCGTGCCTCTGTTTCTGTGGCAACCCTGTAGTTTAGAGCTTTCACCAGAGATCATTCTGATCCGTCATTGGTGTCACCCGGGTGTCACCTGGGTGTCACTGGGGTCTTTCACCGGGTCCCAAACACCTCAGGGGTTCTTTTTTATCACAGGATTCATTTCCAGCTCTAGAGCGAGGGGGGATACGCAGTGAACGACTCACTGTTCAGTCCGATGTCTGTGTTTCAGATGTAAAAAAGAGTTTGTTGTATTTCCTCCTTTTTGACATTACTATATTAAATACAGTTTATGCAAAATGTCCACATTTAGCACATTCTGTATTTCTCCCTCTTACGCGCTCTGAGAATCGTCTGCTGTTTTGAAACCCCAGAAATCATCTCCGACCACCACTACTGCTGTTGATGATGATGATGATAATAATATATATATTAAAGCCGCATTTGGCGATAAAGACCCTCTCCCACCTTGTGACCGCGGGTACGAGCCACGTTGAAGAGCCCGACTCTCATCCTCTGCTTACAGCACTCCTCCCCCCACAAACAGTACCAACTTTATCTACTGCATTCACTGCAATGAGAACATTTGTAACCTTTATATGGAGCGAGTGCAGTCCCAGTGGCTTTAATGTTCAGTGTGACGTGGAGGAGTGTGTTTATGACAAAGTACATTTCTTCCTCCCGTTCAAAATGCCTGTAACCAAAACCATGTAAGTCAATGACAATATTGTCAGGTTGCCATGGTAACCTGCAGATGGAGGTATGCCCGATTTAAAAATGTCCGCCTTTGTTTCAGGCACAAACTCTGAGGCGTCGAAGGTCGAGAGGAGTCGACCACAGAACGAGCTCACGATGTCGCTGGCTCCGGCCGATGAGCTGCTGACGGGAGGCGGGACTTGCCCAGCGCAGCGGCGAGGGCAGGAGCGGGGCAGCGGGGCGGCTACGAGGACGAGAGAAGGGGAGAGGAGGATACAAAGGTGAGGCGATGCATGTCCTTCCCACTCTCACCCCCATTTCATCCACTATCCGTTTAGTGAAGCCCAGATAGATAAAAACCAGTGTTATTTTTGTTCTGAAGGTCTTTTTGTTTGTTTTTAGTCTGTTTACTCAGACAACTGTCCATTAAACTTTAAAGTGATTATGTTGCAGTATGTGAAAGGAGGCTGATTCTATGGTTTATTTCAGTTACTTTAGACAACATGTATTTAAGAGTTTTGTGACAAACACTTGTGAATGAAGTCGTATTTCAGTCTTTTGATTTCTATTTGGACATTTCCTTCTCAAAAACCAGTGGCCAGATTTCCTTGTTTGTGAGTTTGATACGGACATCCAAAATGAGAGCCTAATGTCGCCTAATGAGCCTAATGTCTAATGTCCATGAGCCTAATGTCGATCCGATGTATGATGCCTAATGTCCATCGAGCCTAATGTCCATGGGCCTAATGTCCATGGCCTAATGTCCAGGCCTAATGTCCTGGCCTAATGTCGATGAACGTCTCTGCGCTCTGAGACCGGCGGGGAGAGCCCAACCTCGCACATCAGAGACCCCAGTCCAGAGCTCCAAAGCTCTTTACATGACCACCGCAGAACCTTTAAAACTGAGGAACGAGACAAACCATGTAACCGTCTCCCACCGTCTTCCTCACCCTCCTTCTCACCCTCCTTCCCACCCTCCCCTCAACCCGTCCTTGTCCTCCTCACCCGTCCCTTGTCAGCTTTAAGCGTCCTTCCTCATCACCCGTCTTCCTCACCCGTCCCTTGTCCCGCCTCTGTCACCCGTCCTTCCTCACCCGTCCTCCTCACCCGTCCTTCTTCACCCTCCCTTGTCACCCTCCTTCCTCCCCATCCTTGTCACCCGTCCCTTGTCCCCGTCCTTCCTCACCCTCCTTTCACCCGTCCCTTGTCACCGTCCTTCCTCACCCCCCTTGTCACTCGCCCTTGTCAACCGTCCCTTGTCACTCTCGTCCCTCACCGTCCTCCCTCACCCGTCCCTTGTCACCGTCCTTCCTCACCGTCCTTCTCACCGTCCTGTCACCGTCCCTCCTCTCCTTCCTCACCCGTCCTTCCTCGTCCTTCACCCGTCTTCTCACCCGTCCTTCCTCACCCGTCCTCCTCACCCTCCTTTGTCTTTCCTCACCCCTCCCCGTCCCCGTCCCTTTTTCCACCCGTCCTTGTCACCCGTTCACCTTTCTCACCCGTCTTTTCCTTCCCACCGTCCCTGTCACCTGCTCTTGTCACCGTCCTTGGCCTCCTCCGTGCCTTCCTCCCGCCGTCCTGTCACCCGTCCTTCTACCCTCCCTTGTACCCGTCCACTTGTCACCCGTCCTTCCTCACCCGTCCCTTGTCACCCGCCTTCCTCACTCGTCCTTCCTCACCCGTCCTTCCTCACGTCCCTTGTCACCGTCCCTTGTCACTCGTCCTCCTCACCCGCCCTTGTCACTCGTCCTTGTCCCGTCTCCTCACCGTCCTGTCTCTCGTCCTTCCTACTCGTCCTTCCACCCGTCCCTTTTTCATCTCGTCCCTCCTCACCCGTCCTTGTCACCCGTCTCTTGTCACCGCCGCACCCGCCTTCCTCCCCGTCCCGCGGTCCTCGTCCCCGTCCTTCCTCACCCGTCCCTCACTCTCCTTCCTCACTCGTCCTTCCTCACCCGTCCCTTGTCACTCGTCCTTCCTCAACCCGTCCCTTGTCACCCGTCCTCCTCACCCTCGTTCACCCGTTCTTCCTCACCCGTCCCTCGTCACCCGTCCTTCCTCACCCGTCCGTCACCCCCGTCACCCGTCCTCGTCACCCGTCCCTCGTCACCCTTGTCACCCGTCACTTGTCACCCGTCCCTTGTCACCCGTCCCTTGTCGTCACCCGTCCCTCGTCACCCGTCCCGTCGTCACCCGTCCTTCCTCACCCGTCCTTCGTCACCCGTCCTTCCTCACCCGTCCCTTCTCACTCGTCCTCCTCACTCGTCCTTCCTCACCCGTCCCTCACCCGTCCTTCCTCACTCGTCCTTCCTCACCCGTCCCTTGTCACTCGTCCTTCCTCACTCGTCCTTCCTCACCCGTCCCTTGTCACTCGTCCTTCCTCACCCGTCCCCTTGTCACCCGTCCTTCCTCACCCGTCCCTTGTCACCCGTCCCGTCCTCGTCACCCGTCTCGTACCCCTTCCTCACCCGTCCCTTGTCACTCGTCCTTCCTCACTCGTCCTTCCTCACCCGTCCTTGTCACCCGTCCCTCACTCTCCTTCCTCACCCGTCCTTGTCACTCGTCCTTTCCTCACCCGTCCCTTGTCACCCGTCCTTCCTCACCCGTCCCTGTCACCGTCCTCCTCACCTCCTCCCTCACCCGTCCCTTGTCACTCGTCCTTCCTCTCGTCCCTTCCTCACCCTCCTTCCTCACCCTGTCCCTTCCTCACCCGTCCTTCCTCACCCGTCCCTTGTCACCCGTCCTTCCTCACCCGTCCCTTGTCACCCGTCCTTCCTCACCCGTCCCTTGTCACTCGTCCTTCCTCACCCGTCCCTTGTCACCCGTCTTTCCTCACCCGTCCTTTGTCTTCCTCAGATCCGCGTAGACGGAAACGAGCGCAGCGTCCAGCACTCGTCCAGAGGAGGCGGAGCTCCGTCCCACCACCGTCCGATCCGAGGGCTGAAGAGGGACAAGCCGGACGCCCCGCCGCCGCCGCCGCTGGTCAACGGGGTGTCGTAGGCGCCCCCTGCAGGACACTCACGGCACTGACACACATTTAAACCAGAAAACGGCCCACACTCCGGCTCCCCCTCGACCCGCTCGACTGCCCTGGATTTGCCGAGGGAATTTTGGTAAAAACGGTTCAAAATGACTGCTTTATTTTAGCTTTTTTGGGGGGCAGAAAGACTCTCTCACGGCACTTCCACACGAAATGCAAGTTAAATTTCTCAGTAAAACAATTTGGATTTATTTGTGTTTTTGTTTTGTTCTGTTTCTCTCTGGCACTTATTTGAAATGAACTGTCGACGCCCGAGCGGCTCCAAACATGTTTCAGAACCATGGCTTCTTTGTTGTACATGATGAGGTCTGTAGTGTTGCCTTTTAACCCAGGGTGTGTGAAGATAGCAGGTCTCGTATCGTTACTGACCGGTTTAGTCCAGGTTTAGTCCAGGTTTAGTCCAGGTTTAGTCCAGGCTTAGTCCAGGCTTAGTCCAGGTTTAGTCCAGGCTTAGTCCAGGCTTAGTCCAGGTGTAGTCCAGGGTCCGTACTCTAAGCCTCTCGTCTCTTACGCGGCTGTGAATTCTTAGCGACTTTACGCGTCCCTTTTCCGAGGAACGGAGCGATTTTCTTTTCTTTTCCCCCCGAAGGATGCAAAAACAGAAACAGAACCACGCCTTAATCTTACCCGGAGATGGACCACCAGCCGAAAACGTCATCCCCATCACGACCCGCAAAGTGACGCGTCACGCCTGAAAACGGACCCCAGACACCGGTCCGGGCCTGGGTTTGGGTCTCGCTCGTCGCCGTGTTTTCTCCCGATTTCTTTTGAACAGCGGGAAGCGTTGACGTCTCCTGCGCCGTTCTGAAGTCCACGGACCATAAACCGGACAAAGGCTGCTTTTTTTTCTTTCTTTTTTTCATGGTTCATGCCTGTTGCTGTCAGCAGGGGGCGCTCTAACCCAAGTCTAATCCGTAGGAAATCTGGACTTCCTCTTTAAAGTCCAAACACATGATTTAAGTTGTAAAACATCGAATACAAATGCTTAAAAAAAAAGTCCCAAAATGAAGCGTGATGTGTCCACTTTAAGGCTGCGCTCACACGGAGGAGAGCGCCACCTGGAGGAGGGCTCAAAAGGGTTTTTAATCGCTCCAAATCCATTTATGAATTTATTTATTGACGTGCGTCTGTGTACACAAAAAACACACAAAAAACACACAGAAAACTACAGAAAACACGCAAAAAACACACAGAAAACACACCGAAAAACACACAAAAAACACTCAGAAAACACACAAAAACACTCAGAAAACACACAAAAAACCCAGTAAATACACTGTATTATTGACGCTGTTCAGAGAAATGTTCCAATGATTAACTCGGATTCACTGTTCACTTTAGACTTTTTGTAGTCCTAAACTTTCGTCTCACGCTCAAATAAATCTGTTTTACTAAAGCTGCATTTTGTCTTATTTTAGTGATGATAAAGTACGACAAACGCTGAGAATGAAACCCCAAAAAACGAGTCCAAATTTTTAATATTGTAAAAACAACACGATTTGCAGTAAAGAAACGGCCGAATGCGTTTGTGTCGCACAGAAACGCAACAAAACGTCGCCCCCTTGTGTCAAGATAAGTCTGTGCGGCGATTATGGCGACGGTTGATACTTTTAACGCGGTATATCTTGACGAATAAAAACAAATCCGCCGACCCTCGAGTAACGCGGGATCGAAGGGAAGCGACGCTCGCGACGCTAACGGTGGCTACGTAGCAGTTAGCACGACGTTAGCACGAGGCGTTGATTTAAACACTTGGTACACTTCGAAACAACAGGACGTAGGCTGTACATTACTGTAGTTATTTTGGATGAATGGATGACTTTCACTGCTTTATTCGAACGTCTGTAAATAATTGGCAAATGCTCGTTTTTGGGGAAAAGTGTCGATTATTACCGTTCATATCGTCCCGTTTTTAAAGATATTGGTCGAAAATCCTCCAAATCATTCCTTTAAAGACGTCAAATTCACAACACGATTCAATCTTCTTCACGAGTCCGCCGCCGCAGACTTTTGGCAGCGTTTCCGTTTGTCGTGGTTTGTCCTTCACGTTTGTCCTCCCGTGTGAACGCAGCCTTTTTATATGATTTTTAAAGGAAAGTTCTCATGTTTGTGCTCCAGAGTCATAAAAGAAACGCTGATATATTTGTCAAACTCCTAATGTTTCGCTCTGTGCGGTTTGCGACCAACGTCACCATGGCTCCGAGGCGCACTGTAAATGTCCTCTTTGTTCTTCTAACCACAGGAATATTACTGAATGTTTCTTTAATTTATGGAGACTTCTTTGTACCTTCTTCTGCTCTGTTTTTGGGAAATAATCGTACTTTTTATTTTCAAGTGTTACTGTAGACGGAACATATCAACGAGTTAAACCTGGATACCTTAAAATAAAAGGCTCGTGTACAGACAAACCTGCTTTTTCATTTGTGAAGGAATACGTCTGTGTTTCCAAAGATTAACCTAGCTTTAGTCCTGCTTTAGACCTGTCCTGTTTAGACCTGCTTTAGTCCTGCTTTAGACCTGGTTTAGACCTGCTTTAGTCCTGCTTTAGACCTGGTTTAGACCTGCTTTAGACCTGCTTTAGACCTGCTTTAGACCTGC
>BJKM01001394.1:0-44496 GCA_015082035.1 Chaenogobius annularis | reverse complement strand
GATGATGCTGGAGGAATTCTGATGCTTCGTGACGGCGCGTCCATGAGGCGTGCGGCGTGCGTGCGTTGGTGATATGTGTGTGCGCGCGTGTTTCCCTGCGCTTCAAAGCTCGTCCGCGTTCGCCTTTTACGCGACAAAATTAGCCTCGTGTTTTTTATTTATTTCTTTCTTTTTTGGGGGGGTAATTACGACTTGTGCAAAGCGCGCACGCCCCCGCATCTGAGCGATGATGCGGCGGGTCACAGATGGCCGCGCGCCGTTTGTTTGTGTCGCTGCGTGCGTGCGTTGCGTGTGCGTGCCTGGTGTGTGTGTGTGTGCGCGCGCGCGGGGGGAACGATAGCGCAGATGATGATGAGCGGTGAAGTGAGAGCGGCGCGCGCGTTCCGTGTGATGGGCTCTGTGTCAGTTTAAGGTCAAAGAAGAAGGGGCGGGCGGACCGCTCACGTCATCCCAAGTATATTTGTGCTGACGTGAACTCAACGGAACCGAATCAGAAGTCATTTCACGAAAAAGTGTGATCCAAATGACACCGGCTCAATCTATAGATACTGCCCATTTTGGAGGGGGGGTCGGGGAGGGGGGGCGCGGGGGGTAAATCTAATTCCGTTGATTAGATTTGTGTTGGAAAAGTGGGATTCTGTCGAGTAAACATCGGGCTGAAAAGGAACGGGACTATAAATATGGATCAACATGTACATTTGTGGTGTTTACAAATGTAAGTGAGGGGAGAAAGGGTCTTTTCAAGCTCAAACTTCAATTCAAAACGGAGAATTGCACTTTGTCTCTTTTCCCCTGTATATCTGTAATATTCTGTATATTCTGTATATTCTGTGCAGACGACCATCACGATACAAAAAGTACCACGAATAATGAACGTCCTGTCTTTGTGTACATTATCATGTTCTCTTATGTTCTTATGTTCTTATGTTCTCTTATGTTCTTATGTTCTCTTATGTTCTTATGTTCTCTTATGTTCTCTTATGTTCTCTTATGTTCTCTTATGTTCCTTATGTTCTATGTTCTTATGTTCTCTTATGTTCTTATGTTCTTATGTTCTCTTATGTTCTCTTATGTTCTCTTATGTTCTCTTATGTTCTTAGTTCTTATGTTCTTATGTTCTTATGTCTCTTATATGTTCTTATGTTCTTATGTTCTCTTATGTTTCTTATGTCTCTTATGTTCTCTTATGTTCTTATGTTCTTATGTTCTCTTATGTTCTTATGTTCTTATGTTCTCTTATGTTCTCTTATGTTCTCTTGATTGTCCCGTTCCTGGGCCGAAGCACGAGCGGTTAAAACGCGCGTGTGTCGGGTCTAAACTGCAGCTGATTGGTCCGTAAAACCACACCGTGTGCAGGTCTTTGCAGAGGACGGTCTTTCATGTAAATAATTGCAGCCTTTGATTTGATAATTAACGGCTCAAACTCCGCACAGATGAACGGAGGGGTCGAGTGGAGATGGGGGCCCAGGAACCGGTTGAGTGGAACAAACGCCAATCCTTCATTTTCACTTTCAAGCGCCAACTCTCGGAATATCGTGATTAACGTTAAACCTTAAACCACCGCACGTCTGGCTGTGCTATTTGGGTCCCGTTGCATAAATGTGCCCCTAAAACAGTCACGATTATTCAGGGTTTTTTTGGGTTCTCGTGACGACCTTGTGACCTGAAATGTCACGGTCAGCACGGCGGATCGTGGCGTCCTCTGATAATCTGGTCACGCCAACGGAGACGTCGTTCATGCATCCGTTCTGGAGAGTTTTACCGGTTGACTGAGATCGAGGGCAGTTTCAAGGCAGAGGTCAGAGGTCATGTGTTTGGAGCGAGTTCAGACTGTTTTTCATGTTAAAGTGTCGATGTCATGACTTCATCTGGAGTGTTTGAACCCTGTCGTACAGATAAATGAGAGTTTTACACGATCGAGCAGGTATTTGTGGAGAAAAGTGTAAAAAATGTGTAGAAAATGACAGGAAGTGACATCACACAGGGACATTTCTCACTTGAAGGAGTACCGTTAGGAGTGTTACGTTGAAGGAGTGTATACGTTGAGGAGTGTATACCGAAGGAGTGTATGTTGAAGGCGTATACGTTGAAGAGTGTATACGTTGAAGGAGCGTATACGTTGAAGGAGTGTATACGTTGATAGAATGAGTGTCTACGTTGAGGAGCGTATACGTGAAGGAGTGTATATGTTGAGGAGTGTATACGTTGAAGGAGTGTATACGTTGAATGTTGAAGGGTGTATATGTTGAAGGAGTGTATGTTGAAGTTGAAGGAGCGTATACGTTGAGGGTATACGTTGAAGGAGTGTATACGTTGAAGGAGTGTAACGTTGATACGTTGTAAGGAGCGTATACGTTGAAGAGGTATCGTTTATATACGTATACGAAGGAGTGTATACGTTGAAAGGAGTGTATACGTGTATACGTTTGAAGGAGTGTATACGTGTTTATTGTCAGGTCATGTGGAAGACCTTGAGATGCTCATGTTGGTATTAAGCTGCACCTCATCCTCACCGTGCGCTTCCTGTTTGTCGAACACTGACGCGCGCTTCGGGAGCGTGACACCGGCGCGGCGCTGGTTTCCACGTGGCGCCGTGCCCGTGTCACGCAGATGTTTAGGGAAGAAAATGGGAGTTTAGAAGACACGTATTGGACATGATTTATTCAGGATTTGTGTTGGTGCGAAGGAGAGGGTGTGTGTGTGTGGTGTGTGTGTGTGTGTGTGTGTGTGTGTGCGTGTGTGTGTGTGTGTGTGTATGTGTGTGCGTATGTGTGTGTGTGTGCGTGTGCGTGTGTGTTGCGTGTGATGTTGCGTATGTGTGTGTGTGTGCGTGTGTGTGTGCGTGGTGTGTGTGTGTGTGCGTGTGTGTGTGTGTGTGTGTGTGTATGGTGTGTGTGTGTGCTGTGTGCGTGTGTGTGTAGTGAAGTGTGTGTGTGTGTGTGTGTGTGTGTGTGTGTGTGTGTGTGAGTGTGCGGTTGTGCGTGTGTGTGTGTAGTGTGGGTGTGTGTGTGCGCGTGTGTGCGTGTGTAAGTGTGCGTATGTGTGCGTGTGTGTATGTGTGTGTGTGTGTGTATGTGTGTGCGTGTGTGTGTGTGCATGTGTGTGTGTGTGTGCGTATGTGTGCTGTGTGCGTATGTGTGCGTATGTGTGTGTTTGTGCGTGTGTGTGTGTGGTGTGTGTGCGTGTGTGTGCGTGTGTGTGTGTGTATGTGTGTGTGTGTGTGTATGTGTGTGTGTGAGTGTGTATGATGAGTGTGTGTGTGTGTGCGTGTGTGTGTGTGTGCGTGTGTGCGTATGTGTGTGAGTGAGTGTGTGTGTGTATATGTGCGAGTGTGTGTGTGTGTGTGTGAGTGTTGGGTGTGTGTGGTGAGTGAGTGTGTTGTGTTGTGCGTGTGTGTTGCGTGTGTGTGTGCGTGTGTGTGTGCGCCGTGTGTGCGTATGTGTGTGTGCGTGTGTGTGGCGTGTGTGTGTGCGTTGTGCCGAATGTGTGTAAGTGAGTGTGTGTGTGTGTATGTGGTGCGAGTGGTGTGTGTGTGTTGTGTGTGTGTGATGAGTGAGTGTGTGTGTGTGCGTATGTGTGTGCATGTGTGGCGTGTGCATTTTGTGTGTGCGTGAGTGTGTGTAAGTGTGTCGTGAGTGGTGTGTAAGTGTGTGCGTGAGTGTGTGTAAGTGTGTGTGTGTGTGTGGTGGTGTGTGTGGCGTGTGTGGTGTGTGGTGTGTGTGCGTATGTGTTGTAGTGTGTGTGCGTGTGTGTGAGTGTGTGCTTGTGTGTATGGTATGCGTGTGCTATGTGTTGTGTGGTGTGTGTGTGTGGAGTGTGTGTGTGTGCGCGCGGAGTGTGTGCGCGGTGTGTGTGTGCGTGAGTGTGTGTAAGTGTGTGCGTGAGTGTGTGCGTGAGTGGTGGTGCGTGTGTGTGTGGTGTGGGTGTGTGAATGTGTGTGTGGAGCCGAGTGCATGCAAAGGTCATGATTTTATTGTCCAAAGGTCAATAACCCTCGTTCAGACGCTGACAGAGAAAAGTGCCGCCAGAACGGACGAGTCCGCTCTAAAAAGTTCTTTTCTGCTGCGTCCCGCCAAGTCCTTTTAAGCAAACGACATCGGCGGGATCGGTCAGCTTAAGTACTAGAGTACGCCAAGCGAGTCCTTTAATATGATGAAATCCAGTAATCAGTTAAATGGTTTAGTCCTGATTTAGAGCTGGTTTAGAGCTGGTTTTAGTCCTGGGTTTAAGTTTCCTGGTTTAGTCCTGATTTAGTCCTGATTTAGTCCTGGTTTTAAGAGCTTGGTTAGTCCTGGTTTAGAGCTGGGTTTAAAGGTGGTTTAGTCCTGATTTAGTCCTTGGTTTTAAGTCCTAGTTTGTCCTGGTTTAGTCCTAGTTTAGGTCCGCTGGTTAGAGCTGGTTTAGCCCTAGTTTTAGTCCTGGTTTAGTTCCTGGTTTAGTCTTAAGTTCCAAGGCCTGGTTTTGAGCGGGTTTAGCCCTAGTTTTAGTCCTGGTTTAGTCTTAGTCAAGGCCTGGTTTGGAGCTGGTTTAGAGCTGGTTTAAGCCCTAGTTTAGTCCTATTAGTCCCTGGTTTAGTCCTGTTTAGTCTGGTTAGGTCTTAGTCAAGGCCTGGTTTAGAGCTGGTTTTAGTCCTGGTTTAGAGCTGGTTTAAGGTGGTTTTAGTCCTGGTTTAGTCCCTGTTTAGTCCTGGTTTAGTCCTAGTTTAGTCCTGGTTAAGAGCTGGTTTAGCCCTAGTTTAGTCCTGGTTTAGTCCTGGTTTAGTCTTTAGTCAAGGCCTGGTTTTGAGCGGGTTTAGCCCTAGTTTAGTCCTGGTTTAGTCTTAGTCAGAGGCCTGGTTTGGAGCTTGGTGTTGAGCGGGTTTAGCCTAGTTTTGGTCCTGTTTAGTCTTAAGGCCTGGTTTGGAGCTGTTTCATTGATATTAACAGATAAAGCTCAGTAATTAAACCACTGCAGTGATAAACATCGCCATGGAGACTCTGGTCATCCTCTGCATTATTTAATGAGGCCTGAAAACAGCAGAGAAACGACCTCCAGAAACTCACTTTGAATTATGTTCTTTTCAGCTCATCTATTTGTAAAGGGCGAAAAGTTTTACATCTTGCTGGGATAAACCAGGACTAAAACCAGGACTAAACGCAGGACTAAACCAGGACTTAAAGCGGACTAAAGCAGGACTAACGCAGGAACTCAAGCAGGACTAAAGCAGGACTAAAGCAGGCACTAAAGCAGGTCTAGCAGGACTAAAGCAGGTCTTAAAGCAAGGCCTAAAGCAGGTCTAAAGCGGGTCTAAAGCAGGACTAACCACGGACGAAACCAGGACTAAAGCAGGATCAACCAGGACTAAACGCTAGGACTAAAGCAGACTAAAGCAGGACTAAACCAGGACTTAAACCCAGGATAACTCAGGACTAAAGCAGGACTACAGCAGGACTAAACAGGCTAAACAGGACTAAAGCAGGACTAAGCAGGCCAAAAGAACTAAACCAGGACTAAAGCAGGACTAAACCAGGACTATTATATCATGGACTAACCAGGACTAAAGCAGGACTAAAGCAGGACTAAAGCAGGACTAAACCAGGGACTAAAGCAGGAACTAAAGCAGGACTAAAGCAGGACTTAAACCAGGACTACCAGGACTAAAGCAGGACGTAACCCAGGAATAAACCAGGACTAACCCAGGACTAAAGCCAGGATAAACAGGACTAAACCAGGGACTAAACCAGGGACCAAAGCAGGACTAAAAGCCAGGACTAAACCAAGGACTAAACCAGACTAAAGCAGGACCTAAACAAGGACTAAGCAGGACCTAAACCAGGACTAAAGCAGGACTAAAGCAGGATAAACCAGGAACTAAACCAGGACTATAAACCAGGACTAAAGCAGGACTAAGCAGGAGCTAAACCAGGACTAAAGCAGGACTAAACCAGTGACTAAACCAGGACTAAAACCAGGACTAAACCAGCGACAAACAGGACTAAAGCAAGGATAAGCAGGACTAAAGCAGGACTAACAGGACTAAACCAGTACTAAAGCAGGACTAAAACCAGGACTCAAACCAGGACTAAAAACCGCAGGATAAAGCAGGATAAACAGTGACTAAACCAGGACCTAAACCCAAGGACTAAAAGCAGGACTAAACCAGGACTAAACAGGACTAAAGCAGGACTAAAGCAGGACTAAACCGACTAAAGCAGACTAACCCAGGACTAAACCGGACTGAAAGCAGGACTAAAAGGACTAGCAGGACTAAAACCAGGACTAACCAGGACTAAAGCGAGACTAAAGCTAGGACTCAAGCAAGGATAAACCAGGACTAAAGCAGGACTAAACCAGGACTAAACCGGACTACTAAAGCAGGACTAAAGCAGGAACTAAACCAGGACTAAAGCAGGACTAAAAGCAGGACTAAACCAGGACTAAACCAGGACTACACCAGACTAAAGCAGGACCTAAAGCCAGGACTAAGCAGGACTAAACTGGACTAAGCAGGACTAAAGAGGACGTAAAACCAGGACTAAAAACCCGGAACTAAAAGCAAGGACTAAACAGGACTAAAGAGGACTAAAGCAGGACTAAAGCAGGACTAAACCCAGGACTACAGCGGACTAAAGCAGGACTAACCAGGAACTAAACAAGGACTAAAAGCAGGACTAAACGCAGGAACTAAAGCAGGACTAAAGCAGGACTAAAGCAGGACTAAACCAGGACTAAAGCAGGACTAAACCAGGACTAAACGCAGGACTAAACCAGGACTAAGCAGGCAGGACTAAAAGGACTAAGCAGGCAGGACTAAAGCAGGACTAAACGCAACTAAAGCAGGACTAAAGCAGGACTAAACCAGGACTAAAGCAGGACTAAACCAGGATAAAGCAGGACTAAACCAGAACTAACCAGGACTAAACAGGACTAAACGCAGGACTAAAGCAGGAAACTAAAGCAGGAACTAAAGCACAGGACTAACTCCAGACTAAAGCAGGACTAAAGCAGAGACTAAACCAGGACTTAAAGCAGGACTTAAAGCAGGACTAAAGCAGGACTAACCAGGAACTAAACCAGGACTAAAGCGGACTAAAGCAGGACTAAAGCAGAGACTAAACCAGGACTAAACCAGGAACTAAAGAAGGACTAAGCAGGACTAAAGCAGGACTAAGCGGACTTAAACCAGGACTAAAGGGCAGGAACTAAAACCAAGGACTAAAGCAGTGACTAATACGCAGGACTATAAAGCAGGACTATCAGACTAAAGCACAGGTACTAAAAAGCAGGAATAAAGCAGGACTACACAGGCTCCGGACTAAACCAGGACTAAAGCAAGGACTAAAGTGACAAAGGAACTAAAAAGGACTAAATGGCTACCAGGATAAACGCAGGACTAGCCAGACAGCAGCGACGAAAGCATAGGATCTGTAAACCAGGACTAACCAGGACTGAAACCAGGCGACTAAAAGACTAACGCAGGATAAAGAGGACTAAAGCAGGCTAATAGCAGGCACTAAAGCAGGACTAAAGTAGGGACTAGACAGCGACTTTAAACAGTGGACTTGATACACAGGACTATAGCATAAATTCTAGAGAGCTAACCGTACACTGTCAGGAACGGACTAATCAGAACAAGCAGGACATGTATGGGAGACGCAGGACTAAACCCAGGAGCTTAAAGCAGGCAGCGGACTAAACAAGGACAAAGGACTAAAGCCAGGACTAAAAGCAGGACTAAAGAGACTACAAGACTATAACAGACAACAGGACTAACTGAAGCAGGACTTAACGGACTAAAGCCAGGACTAAAGCAGGACTAAACAGGACTAAGGAGCTGAAAGCAGAGACTAAACAGGACTTAAATCATGACAAGAGGACTAAACCAGGACTAAAGGCAGTGTCTAACAGGTAAAGCGTCAAGTGTAGCAGTAAAAGCAGGACTATAGCAGAACTTAAACCAGGAACTTAAAGCCGAGGACTAAACAGCAGATAAGACTACAACCAGGACTAAGGACTAAAGTAAACAGGCAACAGGCTAAGCGGACAACCGGACAAGGACTAACAGAACTAAGCAGGACTAATAGCAGGACTAAACGCAGGACTAAAGATAAACCAGGACTTAAACAGGACTTAAACGCAGGACTAAACGCAGGACTAAGCAGGAAAACTAACCATGGATAAGGAGGATAAAAGCAGGACTAAAGCAGGACTAACACCAGGACTAAACCAGGACTGAAAGCAGGACTAAAGTCAGACTAAAGCAGGACTAAAGCAGGACTAAATACAGGCGAGGCAGTATAAGGCAGACAACAGGACTAAGCAGGACTAAACAGGACTAAACTCAGGATCTAAACGAAGACTAAAGCAGGACTAAAGCAGGGACTAAAGCAAGACTAACCAGGACTAAAGACAGGAACTAAACGCAGGACTAAAAGCCAGGACTAAACAGGACTAAGACCAGGACTAAACTGCAGGACTAAACCAGGACTAGAACAGGACATAAAGCAGGACTAAACCAGGACTAAACCAAGGACTAAAGCAGGACTAACACTCAGGCTAATACCAACTAAACAGGCTGAGACTAAAACAGGACTAAACCAGGACTAAAGCAGGACTAAAGCAGGACAACAGCTAAACCAGGACTAAACCAGGCTTAACAGAACAAAACCAGGACTAAACCAGGACTAAAATACCAGGACTAAATCCAGGTCAAAAGCAGGACTTAAACCAGGACTAAAACAGGATAAACAGGACTAAAGCAGGACTAAAGGCAGGACTAACAGGACTAAACCAGGACTAAAGCAGGACTAAAGCAGGACTAAGCAGGACTAAAGAAGGAACTAAAGAGGACTAAACAGACTAAAGCAGGACTTAAAGCAGGACTAACGCAGGACTAAACCAGGAATAAGCAGGACTAAAACAGGACTAAAGCAGGACTAAAAGCAGGACTAAAGCAGGACTAAACAGGACTAAACCAAGGACTTAAACCAGGACTAAAGCAGTCTAAAGCAGGTCTAAAGCAGTACCGACTAAACCAGATAAACAGGATCAAAGCAGACTAAAGCAGGACTAACGCAGGACTAAGACAGGACTAAACAGGACTAAAGCAAGGACTAAAACCAACAAAGCAGGACTAAAGCAGGACTAAACCAGGACTAAACCAGGACTAAAACAGGACTAAAGCAGGACTAAAAAGGCTAAACCAGGAACATAAACAGACTAGCAGATAAACCAGGTAAAGCGGACCTAAACGCAGGACTAAAGCAGACTAAACCAAGGACTAAACCGGACTAAACCAGACAAAGCAGGACTAAAGCAGGACTAAACCAGGACAAAACCAGGACCTAAAGCAGACAAACGGACTAACAGGACTAAAGCAGGACTAAACAGGGACTAACCGATCTAAACCAAAGACTTAACCAGGACTAAACCAGGACTAAACCCAAGACTAAACCAGGACTAAACCAGGACTAAAGCAGGACTAAACAGGACTAAACCAGACTAGAACCAGACTAACAGGACTAAACCAGGAACTAAACCAGGACTAAAGCAGACTAAAGCAGGACTAAAGCAGGACTAAACCAGGACTAATCCAGATAAACGGCAGGATAAAGCAGGACTAAACGCAGGACTAAACAGGACTAAAGCGTAAACAGGAAACACAACCGCTAAGATACCTAAACAGGAACCACTAATAACCAGGTCACAAACCAGAACTAAAACCAGGTCAAACCAGGACTAAACCAGCACTAAACCAGGACTAAGCAGGACTAAAGCAGAGCTAAACCAGGTAAAAGCAGGTCTAAAGACGGACTAACCAAGCGGACTAAAGCGGACTAAAGCAGGTTAAACAGGACTAAACCAGGACTAAATGACAAGCGGATAGCGGACTAAAAGTACCAGGACTAAACCAGCAAAGAACTAACGGAACCAGGACTGAAAGGACAAAGCGACTAAAAGCAGGACTACACCAGCTCTAAACCAGACTAAAATCAAGACTAAACCAGGACTAAACCAGGACTCAACCAGACTTAAACATGACTAAAACATGAATAAACATGGACTAAAAGCAGGACTAAACCAGGACTAAACCAGGACTAAACAGGACTAAACCAGGACTAAATAGGACTAAACTAGGACTAAACCAGGACTAAAGCAGGACTAAACCAGGACTAAACATGGACTAAACCAGGACTAAACATGGACTAAACATGGACAAACCAGGACTAAACAAGGACTAAACATGGACTAAACAGGGAAAACTGGACTATAACCTAAGGACTAAACCAGGACTAAACCAGGACTAACATGGACTAAACGCCGGACTAACCAGGACTAAACATGGACTAAACCAGGGAAAAACCAGGACTAACCAGGACTAAAACCAGGGACTAAACATGGAACTAAACCAGGGACAAATAGCTGATCCAGGACTGAAACCAGGACCCAAGACTGGACCAGGACTAAACCAGGACATAAACATGGACTAAAACCAGGGAAAACCAGGGTACCAGACTAACAGGACTAAACATGGATATACATAAACCAGGACTAAACCAGGACTAAACATGGACTAAACCAGGGAAAACACCAGGACTAACCAGGACTAAACATGACTAAACCAGGAAAAACTGCGGACTAAACAGGACTAAACATGGACTAATAACCAGGACTAAACATGGAGCTAAAACCGAGGGAATGGAAAACCAGGACTAAACCAGGACTAAACCAGGACTAAACATGGACTAAACCAGGACTAAACCAGGACTAAACATGGACTAAACCAGGGAAAACCAGGACTAAACCAGGACTAAACATGGACTAAACCAGGACTAAACCAGGACTAAACATGGACTAAACCAGGGAAAAACTGGGACTAAACCAGGACTAAACCTGGACTTGGTCGGAGTCAAATCCTCTCACATTCTACAATCGTTTCTTTAACTGCAGAAACGTGTCAGATGCCCTCCCGTGACCCTCCTGTACAAAACCTTGATGAAACCATGTTTTTGTCAAATGTGTCTGCTCATGACCCTCTGACCCCGGCGCGCGGACGTGTGCGGGGGCTTCGGCGTTTACAGAGTCCACCTAAACACAACTTGTGTGTTTTCTTAGTCGTGAATGTGAACTAAAGAGCGCCTCTGCAGCTTTGAAGTCTGAAGAGCCGTTTATCCTTCGTGCTTCCATGTTTATCCCGCCGCACACTTCACTCCGCGCTTTAATTAGCGTCTCGCGGCAGCGTTTCAAACCTGCGCATTCTCCGTTTCCAATGCGACGTGACGACACAAGGCCCTCGGTGGCGCTCCGTCAGTGAACACGGCTGAGGATGTGTCGGTGCCGCCGCGAACCGGGATTAGCGTCACAGGGACCTCCGCTGGAAAGTGTGTCCAGCATGAATGGATGAATGGACCTGTGTTAAGAATGTCTGCAAACATTCCCCGCACTTTTCCTCCTTCAGCCCCTCGTCCCGTTTACCGCTCGTGTCTGGGCCGTTTGTGGGCCGTTTGTGGGCCGTTTGTGGGCCGTCAAAACACGAACAACGACTTCATTCATAGAGAACGAACGGTTTATTAAGCTTGGTAACTACTTAACTAACACTTTAACCCAAATTCCTGATCATAACCTTTCCGTAATTAAGTCGTCACTAACTTTATGTTCATTATGAGTTAAGTGCTCATGCTTTGTTGTGCAGTTGTTATAAACGTGTTACTAATTCGACACAGAACGTTCTCAAATCCGACTATTTTAAATTGTTTTTTTTTTCACAAATAAATAATCGAATGCGTACAAAACTGAGAATGGCTGAGATTTGTCGAAATGAAGATCAGACGTCCCGGGGTCAAACGGAACTAATCCCGCTCCGATAAGGGCTTAAACGTTGTGTGTAAGTGTGTGTGTGTGTGTGTGTGTGTGTGTGTGTGAATGAACCTCACAAAAACACCCGGTCTCAATTGTCCCAGTTTTTTTGCCTCGATATCGTTTTTTGACACTTTCATTTCCGTTTCATCAAAATAAATATGGTCCTGCCTTCGTGCGTTAGTCAAACTAGGTCAAAATAAAGCGACAAACCTGAGACTCATGCAAGGCTAGTTTAGAGGAAGTAATAATACAAATCAGCAGTAGTATTAGTAGTACAAATCAGAATCAGAAAGAGTTTATTGCCATTGTCAATGAACAAAATTCACAAACATAGGAACTTGTCTCGGCGTTAAAATACATGTCGAATAAAGATAATTTATTTGTGATATTTGTGGTTTTCCAGCTTGTTTTCTTTCATCATTTCTTCCTGTTTGATGCACTTAAACGAAGCAAAGGATCATGGGAAATGCAGTTCCCTCTGAGTCACAGTGTCTGAGGCCAAAAGTATTCGTTTTTTCATTGAGACTTTTTCAAAACCCTATGGAGCAAGTAAAGGCACTTTACACGGAGTGGACTTACGCGGAGCTGGACTTCATTGAGACTTAGGCGGAGCTGGACTGTACGCGGAGCTGGACTGTACGCGTTAGCTGGACCAGCTACTGTACGGTTAGCTGGACTGTAAGCGTTAGCTTGGTAACGCTAGGACTGTACTTTGGACTGTACGCGTTACTGGACTGAGCTGGACTGAGCTGGACTGTACGCGTTAGCTGGCTGTACGCGGCGTAGCTGGACTGTACGCGTAGCTGGACTGTACGGTTAGCTGGACTGCTACGCGGAGTAGCTGGACTGTACGCGTTAGCTGGACTGTAGGCGACTGTCGGAGCTGGACTGTACGCGTTAGCTGGACGTACGGAGCTGGCTGTACGCGTTACTGGACTGTACGCGTTAGCTGGACTGTACGCGTTAGCTGGACGCGGAGCTGGACTGTACGCGTACTGGACTTACGTTAGCTGGACTGTACGCGGAGCTGGAGTGGACTGTACGCGTTAGCTGGACTGGACTGCTGGACTGTACGCGTTAGCGCGTTAGCTGGACTGTACGCGTTAGCTGGACTGTACGCGTTAGCTGGACTGTACGCGGAGCTGGACTAGTACAGCGGGAGCTGGGACTGTACGACGGATGAGCTGGACTGTACGCGGAGCTGGACTGTACGCGTTAGCTGCGACTGTACGCGTTAGCTGGACTGCCGCTTTAGCTGGACTGTACGCGGAGCTGACTGTACGCGTGTACTGGCTGAACTGTACGCGTAGCTTGCTACGTACGTTAGCTGGACGTACCGCGGAGCTGGACTGTACACGGAGCTGGACTGTACACGTTAGCTGGACTGTACACGTTAGCTGGACTGTACACGTTAGCTGGACTGTACACGTTAGCTGGACTGTACGCGTTATCTGGACTGTACGCAGAGCTGGACTGTACGCAGAGCTGGACTGTACGCAGAGCTGGACTGTACGCGTTAGCTGGACTGTACGCAGAGCTGGACTGTACACGACCGCTGGAACTACTGTTTTTGAGTTGCACAAACATTATTTCAGTCAATACAATAAAATAACTACTGATAGATTATATTTCTGTGAGAAATAACAAACATTGCAACCAGGACTAGACTAGTACCAACCAGGTCTGAACCAGGACTAACCCTGAATCAAAACAAGTCTAAAGCTGAGTTAAACAGGGACTAAACCAGACCAAACCCGGTCTAAAGGAGAACTAACTCAGAAATAAATCAGTAAACAAGATTTTTGGTTTGTATTAATGTTTGGAAGATGGGTCGTGGGCCGGATTAAATCACGTGGTGGGCCTGATTTGGCCCGTGGGCCAGACGTTGATTAGCCCTGGTTTAAGGCCTAATTGCGATATTTGGGTTATTGTTAAACCGGATGTAAAGACAACCAGGACCATTGGGATTCACCACCAACTTTTAGTGGACAAACATTTTTGTCTTGAGCTTGTGCTGTTCTCAAAGTGGGACTCGTGTAAAACCTGAGCTGGACCTGAGTCGTGAGGCCCATGGGTCCATCAGCAGAAGGTCCATGAATATACAAGCACGTCTGTGAACACGCAACAGCACAGCAGACCTGGTGTAGGCCTGGTTTAGACCTGGTTTAGACCTGGTTTAGACCTGGTTTAGACCTGGTTTAGACCTGGTTTAGACCTGGTTTAGACCTGGTGTAGGCCTGGTTTAGACCTGTTTTAGTCCTGGTTTAGACATGGTTTAGACCTGGTTTAGACCTGGTTTAGACCTGGTTTGCACATGGTTTAGTCCTGGTTTAGTCCTGGTTTAGTCCTGGTTTAGACCTGTTTTAGTCCTGGTTTAGACATGGTTTAGACCTGGTTTAGACCTGGTTTAGACCTGGTTTAGACCTGGTTTAGTCCTGGTTTAGTCCTGGTTTAGACCTGTTTTAGTCCTGGTTTAGACTGGTTTAGACTGGTTTAGACCTGGCACCTGGTTTAGACCTTTTAGTCCTGGTTTAGACCTGGTTTGTTAGACCCTGGTTTTAGACCTGTTTTAGTCCTGTTTAGACCCTTAGAGCTGGTTTTATTTGACCTGGTTTACCTGGTTTTAGCTGGTTTAGACCTGGTTAGATTTAGACCTGGTTTAGACACTGGTTTAGACCTGTTAGACCTTCTGGTTTAGACCCTGTAGAGTCCTGTTCCTAGCCTTTTTAGACCTGTTTTAGACCTGGTTTAGACTGGTTTAGACCTGTTTTTGACCTGTTTTAGACCATGTTTAGGTTTAGACCTGGTTTTAGATCCTGGTTTAGACCTGTTTTAGACCTGGTTTTTAGCCATCCTGGTTTAACTTTAGTAGACCTTTAGAGACCTGGATAGCCTGTTTTAGCCTGACCTGGTTTAGACTTTGCGTCCGCTGTTTAGATCTTTAGACAGAGACCTTTAGGACCTGTTTAACCTCTCGGGTTCAGACTGGATTTAGACCTGGTTAGACCTGGTTAATAGCCTGGTTTAGAGTCCTGGTTACTTGGTTTTAGACCTGACAGACCTGGAACCTGTTTAGACCTGGTTTTACCTTGTTTAATGCCCTGACCGTTTTAGACCTGTTTAGACTGGTTTAGACCTGTTTTAACCTGTTGGTAGACCTGTTAGACATACTTTAGACCTGTTTTTTAGACCTGTTTCCTGTTTAGACCTGGTTCAACCTGGTTTGGTTCAGACCTGGTTACCAGACCTGGTTCAGACCTGTTTAGTCCTGGTTTAGACCTGGTTTCAGACCTGGTTTAGAAACTGTTTCTGGACATATCAGGCTTCAGCAACCTGGTTCAGACCGGTTCAGACCTGGTCAGACCTGTTCAACCTCCTCTCCACATGACCTGGTTCCAGTGGCGTGCTGTGGCCCTTATGGATGGGCAGCAGACCTGGGGTGTTCATCAATATTTAGTGTAGAACATTTGCACGCACAAGTGAAAAAAGCGAGCGTTCATCCCGACCCGTTAAACACCTGCTGAGCTAACATACTGAGCTAACATACTGAGCTAACATACTGAGCTAATCTACTGAGCTAACATACTGAGCTAACCTGCTGAGCCAATATACTGAGCTAATCTACTGAGCTAACATACTGAGCTAACCTGCTGAGCTAACATACTGAGCTAATCTACTGAGCTAACATACTGAGCTAATCTACTGAGCTAACATACTGAGTTAATCTACCGAGCTAACATACTGAGCTAACATACTGAGCTAACCTGCTGAGCTAACCTACAGAGCTAACCTGCTTAGATAACCTGCTGAGCTAACATACTGAGCACTATATTGAGCTAACCTGCTGAGCTAACCTGCTGAGCTAACATACTGAGCTAACCTGCTGAGCTAACAACTGATACTGAGCTAACCTGTAACCTGAGCTAACATACTGAGCTAACCTGCTGAGCTAACATGCTGAGCTAATCTACTGAGCTAACATACTGAGCTAACCTGCAGAGCTAACCTGCTGAGCTAACCTACTGAGCTAACCTGCTGAGCTAAAATACTGAGCTAACCTGCTGAGCTAACATACTGTGCTAGCCTACTGAGCTACTCACCTGTTCCCACTGCGGATGGACTGAAGAGTCTCACTTTAGCGCTCTCTGTGACTCAAATAAAGTTTCTAACGTCTAATCTCTACAAACCAGGAGCGTGCGGCGACTTTTATGGATGAGCAGACCTGGGGTGGTCATCAATATTTAGTGGATAATAAAAAGTGAAAAAAACTAAGCACGAGAGGTCAGGCTTTGAACCCGGTCTGAAGGGTGAACGCACATCGTACTGAGCATAACGACCTCACTGTATCAAAGTGCTCAATGGGTTCAATCAGAAGACTTCATCGACCAGTTCATGACACAAACTAGCTCTTTATGTTATTAAAATCCTGCTTGTGTTTCTAACTCACGTCTGATCACTACAAACCTGACAGAGCATGAGCTACAAACACAGACTCTCTAAAGATTAAAATCGAAACGTTTTTAAGTCCGTTTGTTGAAACGTGGCACTGCTGTTGCCCCTCTGCACATGCTCAGTTAGGGCTTCACTTCTCCTCTGCACATGCTCAGTTAGGGCTTCACTTCTCCTCTGCACATGCTCAGTTAGGGCTTCCCTTCTCCTCTGCACATGCTCAGTTAGGGCTTCTCTTCTCCTCTGCACATGCTCAGTTAGGCTTACTTATCCTCTGCACATGCTCAGTAGGCTTCTCTCTCCTCTGACATGCTCAGTTAGGGCTTCTCTCTCCTCTGCACATGCCTCAGTTAGGGCTCTCTCTCTCTGCACATGCTCAGTTAGGGCTTCTCTTTCTCCTCTGCACATGCTCAGTTAGGGCTTCTCTCCTCCTCTGCACATGCTCAGTTAGGGCTTCTCTCTCTCTCCTCTCACTCTCCTCCTCTGCACATGCTCAGTTAGGGCTCTCTTCTCTCTCCTCTGACATGCTCAGTTAGGGCTTCTCTCCTCCTCTGCACATGCTCAGTTAGGGCTTCACTTCTCTCTCTGCACATGCTCAGTTAGCATTCAGTTCTCACTCCTCTGCTGCACATGCTCAGTTAGGGCTTCTCTCCTCCTCTGCACATGCTCAGTTAGGGCTTCTCTCCTCCTCTGCACATGCTCAGTTAGGGCTTCTCTCCTCCTGCACATGCTCAGTTACAGGTTTCTTCAGGTGGTTTGAGTTTGTCCTCAGAGCACATGTGCAGAGCTCTAACACAAGCTGCTGTCCGCTCTGGTTCTAAAAGCTCATGTTAGAGGGCGGAGCATGAACGGGCCACTGAACACGCCCACAGACTGAGCAGCTGCAGGAGAAGAAGAACCAAGCTTCCTGCAGTACTGCTCAGCGGCCTGTAGAGGCTGCAGCAGCAGAAGTGAGGGGGAAACGGGCGGATTTGGAAATATTTTAGAACTATTTAAATAAACTTGTGACACACATTTTAGATTTTATTGGCCAATCACTGCTCGCCTTGATGGTCTTGACCACATGACACTGCCTATCTTAGACCTGTGTAAGTCCTGGTTTAGTCCTGGTTTAATGCTTGTTTAGTCCCTGGATTAACTCCAGAACTAAACCAAACCAGGACTCAGTCAGAACTACAGCAGGACTGAAGTAGGCCACAACCAAAGTCCACTAACCAACCAAAGACTAAACCAGGTCTTAACCCAGACCAAACCAGAGCTAAACAAGGATTAAAACATGTCCAAAAGCAGGACTAAACCAGGACTAAACCTGGTCCTAAATGAGCCTCACATTATGTGTTTGTAGCAAAGGCAGGTCTTGCTGCTGGTCTTGTGGTCGAGGAAGAGCGTCTCGTCTCCGGCGTTGTATCGTAGCAACAGTGGTCACGGAAACAGAAAGATGAGAGAGAAACCAACACCGACACAGCGACGATGGAGCGCGAGTTGAGATCAGAACATCCTGAGGAACAAAATGATATTCAATTAAGAGTGTTTTTAGGGTCAAAGAGCTCCACAGAACGGGTTTGGTCCAGGGTCAGACTTCTGGGGGTTGGACTGTCCAAAGGCAGAGTCCAGTCCTGGTTTCTGGGTCACATCTTTAATTACTCCAGCACGTGAAGTTCAGTGTAAGAGCGTGAACAAAGAAGATGGATAAGAAAGGCCAAGGCCGGGGACTCGGAACTGGACCTGGACTTTAAGGCTGGGACTGGACCTGGACTTAGGCTGGGGACTGGCTGGACTTTAAGGCTGAGGACTGGACTGGACCTGGACTTAAGGCCAGGGACTGACTGGACCTGGACTTTAAGGCCGGGGACTGGACTGGACCGGACTTTTAAGGCCAGGGACTGACTGGACCTCTGAACTTATACGGGACTGGACTGGAGTCTTTAAGAGGCACCAGTGCACTATGCGGACTTTACAGGACTGAGACTGGACCTCGGCCGTCGATGACACTGCATCCTGGTACTTCTAATCACTTACCACCTTACTTTTAAGCGTAGAGACTGCGACGTGGACCTGTAACATGATAAGGCGGCGACTTCTGCAGGACCCTGACGTTAAGGCATGAGGACTGGCGACCTGCCACTTAGCAGCCAGGGACGTGGAGCGAGCTGGAGATGTAAGACTCTTTGAGAGCGCGTGACTGGCACTGTCACTGAGCGTAGTGAGAGAGCCGCCAGCGTAGCGTGACGCTGACTTGACTTTAAATACAATATCCGACAGCCTAGACGTGATGTCAGGCATTCTGCGATGTCCGCCCTAAACGGTGCAGCTAGCTGACTGACTCGCCAGGACGAGGAGACGAGGAGAGGAGCGAGAGGGAGAGGCAGACACAAAGGGACTGGACTGACCTGGACTTAAGCCAGGGATGACTGACTTTGATCACATCAGCCCCGGCGTAAGCACCATGGTACGTGTGAGCAGGGACCTGGACTGAACCCATCGAGCGTGAGGGCCGCGGAGCTAAGAGCTGGCTGACTTTAAGGCCGGGCGAGATTCCTGTCTGGACGCGGGACTTTAGACGCTAGGGCAACTGGGACCTGGACGTTTCAAGCCAGATGGACTGGACCTGGACTTTAAGCCAGCGTCTGGCGAGAGCGTGGATCTCTGTCGCCTGGCGAGACGTGACCTCGTACTTGGACTTTTAGCCTTACCGCGGCGGGATCACCAGGCGCTAGAGAGCATAACAAAGCGAGCGGACTTTAGTGCACCCATACACATGCTTGAGAGTGCCCAAGCAACTGGTCTCAGTAGCGCCGTGCGACTCCGATCTGCGGCTACTTGCTGGTAGCGCTCGCCGTCAGTCGTCGGACAGCAGCACGCCTGTGTGAGCCGCACGCCATAGTCCTCCACCGTGCTTCTGCGACTTGAGTCATTTACAGACTCAGCACTTTCGCCGGACACATAGCACATCACAACGGCCCAGTGCCGGTGCGACAGTACTACTATAAAGGAGCTCCGGAAAGACACCCTGGAGCGTGATTGAAGAGCCAGCGAGAACATGACTGGACCTGGAACTGATACAGCTGGGAGAATGGCCCTGGACTTAAGGCCAAGGACTGGACTGGACCTGACATACGTTTGATGTGAAACAACCCCGGGGGCTACACTGGAATCCTATTGAACGACACTGAGACACCAATTCCGACCCGCGAGGAGCTGAGACTGGACCTGACTTTAAGGCCGTGATGACTGAAAATGAGAGAACCCTGATTCAACCCGTTTTGGGACCGTCGTGCATAACTTCCGCTGTCTGTAACGGAGACGAAACTAATTTTCATGATTCATTATCACGTTAAATTACAATACTTTCAGAATGAACTTCCACGCTTCATCACGGTGAGACTTAATACAAATCATATCGCATCAGAAGTGACAAACCATGAAAAGTTTACGCGATACAACTCACTTCTTAGTGGTATGACCTTATACGCTATCAGTCTTGAACAAGGCTGACTTTGCCGACCTCACAGACTCTTGAGACTTACAAGAATCAAGTAAGTATTAAACTGTTGTTTTGGAATCTGCAACATTAGAATATTGTAGAATGTGTCACAAAGAACAGAAACGTCTGGTCTGAGTTAAAGTGATGTTTCTTGCACGTGACTTTCCGATGGCCATTTCAACCATGATGTTTCATTAACTAACAGGGAGATCGGTATCCAGATCCCTATGCTCGATATCCGCTGCTTCCGGAGTATAGCTTCCGGATGTTAAAGCGTTGCTTAACAGATCGGTTGTGCATTGCTCTCTTGATGCCCTCTTTCAGAATTGGTGACTCTGATGCTTCAGTGCTTCAAGGCATGTGGCTTACATGAGCATTATAGTACTATATCTCTCACAGGCATACATTGATGCTTCAGGTGTTCTATCAACAGTAACTTACATGAGTGCTAACGAAACTGACTATCCAGATACCGCTATGACTGATGACTCCTGTCTTAATCTCTCGCTTTCAATGAAATGCCACTCGATTAGAATAAGCTTCAGATGCTTCAGATGCTTCAGCAGAGATTCTGATGCTTCTGATGCTTCTAGAATGACTTCAGATGGTTCAAAATCCGCATTCAGGTGCTTCTGATGCTTCCCAGTTTGGCTTCAAAAGCCCATGCTTCGAGATATGCCTTAACCACCGATCTCTAGCCTATTCATGTAATGCTTCAGCCTTTCATACCAGTAGGAGCGTGTACTACTTGTAAAATCCATCGTTCATGCGTCAGACAGCGTTTTAGAGTTTGATTCTTCATCAGTTTCCATAACTCCATCTACCGTCCTAGTGTATCAAATATTAACAGTGCCGAACACGTCAACATGTGACAGGACGGAGTTCAGTATCGAGAATGTATTATGTGAATTAACTTTTGGACTCATGTTATACGTTAGTCTACTTAGGAGGTTGACACCTCCTAAGTTATTATGACGACAACCTTTTTCTTTAACACAGATTCTCACTGTTTGGTTCAGTAATAAGAGCTTTAAACTGAACAACGCCGTATTATAATGAACGACAAATAGTGTAATCACGACTAAGGCGATTCTACCCTATTGCGTTAACCGTTGAGCCCTAGCGCTTTTTAAAATAACAAATACACAGGGGTCCATATATGATTAAAATTGGAATTTTGGCTAGCGCTCTTTTGCCACTATGCGTGTCTCTATTAAACAGCTTAGTCGATGTATGTATTATATTCAACTGGCAATTAGTATCCACGTTCCACGCGTGCTGTCCGGCGATCCAAATTGTGAAGTAGTGGACCACAATTCTTTTAATCAGTCTAAATAATAAAATAGTATAGGACAATTCACTCATTTGCAAATGTTCTACAACGCAACTCGTTTCTAAAAATCCTTAAAAAATCATCAGTTCTTTTATGTTCTCGCGCCTTCAGAGCATCGACTATGATAAAACGCCCTATAACCATAGGATGGTTGACTCACGCACGGGATGATGATTCCCATGTTTCACAAACCACCTTTAGTGTACGCGGCTGACTGCAGTCACAGAAGGGGAGGCGGCTATTTCCCCCATATTTCAGTCAGCGTAGTTATGTCGTGGAAAACGATAGAGTTCAGGTGGACAACATTCTTGAGAGAGACAGTAGCGAAGGCTGCTCATTGGCTTCGAATTCCGATGATATCTCCGGAGGCCTATTATTGTTTTCCGGTGGGGTGGCTTGGGTAGATTAGTAATAAATTATCTTCTAGTAGTTCTTCAGCCAGCATGTTCATTTGTGTTTTTTCGTCTACCGACTTTACATGCCTTAAGTAGTGATGCTTCATGCGTTGTTCTCTGAGGGTAATTTTTTATGTGTCTCCCTTTGGAAAGTTTGGTGCTGTGTTTACATATTGTTCTGGCTGATTAGATATTGTTTTGTTTGTCCAATTACATTAACTCATAAATCAGATATATACCTCATGCATAATACCTCAAGTAGTAGTTTCTTCAATCCTCTAACTTTACTCATTTTAAAATAATGTCTTGGCTACTCTCACCTCTGTCTGTGTTTGAAGGTCCTGCCAATCTTTCCTCACAGACTTTCAAATACTTTTATACATTTCAGCATCTACGTACTGCAGTAAAATGATACAGTAATTACTTTCCTTCTCCCTCTGTTTTGAGATGAAGCTGGGACAGATTTCAGTCCCATCCGAAGTCACGCTCCTCTCACGGTGTCGATGTAGAATCCTGAGCTCTCTGAGTCATGATCCAGATGTGTTGTTTCTGCATGAGCGCCAGTCAGTAATTACCTCTAGGCTCGTGGCCACCGATGCCATTCTTTCCCTGTCATTACCCAGAATGCCGTGTGCCAAGGCCAGGTGACAGGCAGATGGGCCTGGCTGCTGCTCCTCCATTTTGTCCCTACACCACACCACTGTCCTCGATCTGGCCCTGGGCACGACAGAAACCCCACGGCCCTCGGTTTGTCCTGGACTGAGCTGGACACTTCCACTGCATGCTTGGAGAATACAGTAAGCGCGGTTTGTTTTTGGCACTGGCTTCCTGTACGACTTCAGAACAATGTCTCTGGGCCTCAAAACTCCTGCCGTGAACACAATAAATGGTTACCTTTGGAGCATTCTTCTGGCAGCAGGGAAAAAGGCCATCACACAGAAATGGATGACACAAACTGAACCAACAATCGAGAACTGGACGGACATAATAATTGACATTTGAAAAATTTTAAATAGACTAATTTGATAGTTATTAGACCAAATTGGACAGCTATGCCGAACTGCTTGGGGTAATAACTATAGCAGTGCAATAAAGCCAAAAAAAAACACAAATCATCCATAACGCCAGGTATATAGACCATACCAATCCACTTTTCTTAAAGTCAAATCTGCTTAAATTTGTTGATTTAGTTAATTATATACAGACTAGTGTCCTCAGATTTTTCTGCCAGCAAGAGGAGGGCTATCATTTATTTTTTTTTTTTAAAACACCACAACAACAATACTGTTCTTCCTGGCACAGGGCTGGGGAGGGTTTTTAAAATGTTATAAATGATTACCAGAAAGGGTGCTGAAAAATAGTATTGTATAGTTCAGTTAAAGGCAAACTCATTCACTGCTTGTAATGACTAAATGTACCAATGTAAACACTGTACTGAAAGGGGGTGGGTCTACAAAAGATGGCACTCCTTTTCGAACTATATTCTTGCACTGTATTCTTGTATATGCATGCTCATATCAATGTTTTTTGATGGTCGAAATGAACATACCGATACATGCTTAGGACTATGTAAAATGTCTGTATGCTCTCTCTGTGTCTTGTTTCTATTCTGGGTTCTTTTATGTTAGATTAAAAATAAAACTGACAAAAAGAAGAAAAGAAAACAGAGCTATGTAACTGGAATAGTTTCACTTTCACTTTCTTTTATAAATTAAGGGAATTTGGTGCTTCTGAAGCAACGATTTTACTCATTTTAAACACTACAGAGCCACCCAATCAATAATATCAAATTGTGTTGACAATCTATAGCAGCATAAATTAATTTCTCTTCTTCAGAAATGACAAAACTTTCTGGATGAGAAGCAAAATGTATAAATACTGTATACATTAAAAAACAAAGAAACACTGAAGCTGATTAAAAATTGTAATTAAAAAAAGGATGGAAGTCCATTTGTCCTTATTGTCCTTTACTACTACTTACTAATACTATAACTATACCTAACGATCACTTATCATCAAATAAAGTGTAATGATTCATTCTAAGTTAATACTGCCACTGTCTCTTGTTATAAAAAGGTATTTTTGTAACGTCCAGATAATAATTAAAATGGTCAAAATACTACAATTAGTTACAATTAATTGTTTAATGGTACTTACTATAACTGTACATACTACTACTTAGTAGTAGTGCACCTATTTACTAATACTATTACAAGACATTCGCAGGCTGGTTGTTGAACGGATGGATTGCCACAGTATTATTGCCAAAGGACCCAAATCAATAGGCTATATTATTTTTTGTCAATATACAGTATCCCTCAAACTTACAGTCCAGATCCTCTCAAACCTGTAATACAATTGAACTGGCATCTCTTTACAGTTATGTGGAAAGGTTTTAATTGACCAAACAAGGAATATTTAACCTATGAAATTCCGATATTTACCACCCACCAATGTCTTCCATAAATCTAAACTGAATGCATGCACATACTCTGGTGATTATATTTGGCTCTGGTGTAGGAATCTCATTGGAATTCATGAAATAGTTTTATTGTGGCGTAGCTCTGTAAAAATCAATGCGTTTCTGCCGCAGGGCTAACTCTCCTGGGAGATTACGTTTATGCACCCGGGACCCATGTGTTCTGCAATACATTTGAATTACAGGAATTATTACACGGGCCATCCTAGAAACATGTAATAGATGCATGTATTTAATGTGGAAAGGTCGGGAGCGTTGAACTGCAGCATATGAAGCACATTAGCTTACATGTTAACATTAGTATCAGTATGTTTCAGTCACAAGCATTGTTTAAAATGTCTATATTAAGCCATTTAATTTATTTGGTTCCTTCTATTTAAAAGGATTAATAAGCACTAGTTATATGTATTTACTTGCATCGTTTATAATACCTTAAAAAGTCAATAAACCATAAACAAATGGGTTTATTCGGGTTAATCATTAATACACACAATATAATCGTAAGGGATAAAACATAATAATGATGGCATTTTAGAGGTAAACTTAAGCATTTTTACTTCAATCTTAAGTCCAAAAAATGTAACTAAATGTAAACTACTTGTCATATGCTTGTAAAGTGCTTTAACACAAATAACTAAAGCTTAATAATGCAATGTATATAGTTTACTGGGACCCTTATTTTAAAGCGTCATCAAATATATATACATATACAAATACCTATGCTTTTCTGATGATCATTTTACAACAACCTAATTGCAATGTTTGGAATTTATAGATTTTTCTTATTTTGTCTCACAATTGACTCAATTTCAAAATCCATATGTAAATATTTTTTCTTTTGTGTAGTTGAGTCTTGGGCTTTACCGCTAAATAATTATACCACACAACATTATCTGTGTGGACAGTATGGCGAGGGCTGGTATATTTACACTCTCCCTTGTGCATGGATTTGTGTTGATGGTCTTATTATTTTAGGGACTGCTGGGCTCTTGGTGCTGCTGTGGCTGTGGCGGCAAATAAAGATTGAATTAAGATAAAAAATATAGGAGGCAGGAGCCCAGGGACCCGTTACCGCGAGCGATGTTGTCAGTACCTTTATTTTTTCATTCATTTTGATTAGTAAAAGGTGGTGCCAAAACTCAAATGTCCATATTTTGGCAAAAACTAAAACTTGACTGAATTTTTAAATTTATTTTACCGTGCACAAAATGTCATTTTCAGTCCATCAAAAAGCACAGAGATTTGAATAAAACGTTTTATGGAGAATAATAAGGTGAGTGCAAATATTTTTGAATATTATAATGAATGCACCTCGAACATATTGCTGGTTGAGTTACTTTATTTGTCTACTTTATTTGTTTGTCAAAATTGTCCAAAAATAAACAACTCGTTTCTCATAGTTTCCAAAAAATGTTGTGCCATTTTAAGATGAGGTAAAACATGCCTGCAAACTGCAACTACAAGTGAAATTCAGAAATTATATGGTGTAATATAGTATAATATAATATGTTTGTAATTCAAGTGACATTATACAAATTTTACTTGTTGTTGTAAGAGTTTTTAATCTTCTTATATTTGTTTCCCCTTATCATGAACTCATTGGTTGCCCATAATCTGTACAAACTACATTCATCAAAAAGAAAGAAAACAGTAAAACACGTTTGCGGCTGTTCTATCCTTAGACGGGGCTGTATGATGTTTACCGTAACGTAGCATAGAGGGGCTGGCAGAAATCAGATCTGTTTTTAAAAATAGGTCTATTAACACCTTTCATTAGATTAATTTCAAATGTTAACCTGTGTGCCATAGATTATAACTAATAATGAATATGTTCCTTAAGCTTTTATCTATTGACATACAAAAAATAAAATATAATTACAAGATAGGGCAAAAGACATACAGCCCAGCCAAGGGTCAGTATAACAACAAATGGTTAGCTAAGTATGCAAATATGTGTGTTTATTCTGAAAGTAAAAGTCTGTCAAATGGATTGTGTTGAATAAAATGTTCTTGTCTGTAAAGGCCTTTAAAACCAAGCTGAAAGCATTTGCAATTGTTTGTCATATTCTGTTATTTTAACGTTGTTGTAAACTTTGCTGCCACTTTGTGGGGACTCCCTTAGAAAAGAGGGTTTTAATTTCAATGGGAACCTCCTGGTTAAATAAAGGTTAAAAACAACTAATTATTTGGTGTCAACAGTTTCAACTAGTATTTAGTACTAAACCTGAATCAAAATAGTTTGTTGATGGCACAAGTAGCATCTTATTTTGGAAGTTTAGCTTTGGGCAGTATTATAAATTCGAACCTTGATTAGTTTGTATAAATCAATACATTTTACTGTCCAGGCCTCATGTTGGAGAGCTGGAGGTAATCAAACGTTGCAGTGAACAGAACTTCATGCCTGTCTCTGGTGTTTTTATCCTCTGTCAGCTTTGCTTCTGTGGATAACATGAAGAGACATTATAATGGCCAAATGTTAATAATTAATGTCAGGGCAATTGGAGACAATTAAGAGTGTTGGCTGGACCATTAATTTTCCCTGAAGCTCTGGGCTTGTGTGAGGGAGGGCCGAGCTCATCTGTGGTGGCAGGCGGCGCAGAAGTCGTCCCCCTGAACCTGGACTGGACAAGTCTGACCAGCACTGACCAGGAACAGCCTCCACTGAGACGCTCCAAAGGTCAGACTGTCGCACCATTAAAGCCTTCCAATACACAGCTGTCTGACAAGTGATGAGGTCAAAAAGACTCCATAAGAGTTACGGATGTTGCGGTTAATCAATAATCGTGAATATTCAGGTACGAACTGAACAGAAGCGAAAATAAGTTCTTTCAGTTAAAATTATACTAAATTAAAGTAAGCTTGAATGTAAAACATGTTTATTGCCGTTTCATTTAACTTGCATATTATTGAGTCTATTGTGTATTAACTTGAACGAGAGAAATCAAGTATTATACAGTTGTTTGTTCTTGATGTCAATTAATTGTTAAATTGTTAAATTTCACAAAAAAATGTGACAGTGTGACATTCCTATTTGCAAGTATTCTAAAGAAAAGTTTGGATTTGGATATAAATCACAATATAAATGTTTTATATTGCTATTATTTGCAGCACTTGAATCTTGTTTATGAAATGTTCTTTAAATACATAAATTGAGATGAAAATTTAGAGCAGGTTTTGTTTGTTTGTCTTACCAAAGATCAATGATTCCATATTGTGGTACCCAAACTGTAATTAATTAAGTAAGTGTTAAGTATTGTCAGTCAACATAGCCTAAATTGGATCATTATTTTGGAACGAAACTGCATGTTGCATTTTTACTATGTCCTAATGTCAATAATACCTGCACTACGTCTTTGTTGTGGTACCATATTTACAAAAGTGATCTTGTGCTGCCTGCCACATGTTGTATACTGCTATAAAGAATCCAATATCAAATCTGTTTATTCAGCGTAATTCAATGTTCAATTTGCTATTTGTTGGGTCATGGGTTGAACATTTACATAACTCAGACTGGAAAAATCCTAACGCCTATAACCTCGGCGACCTCATTTCTGCATACTACCATGGCATTTTGCGGCATCAGCAAATGTGAACACTATCTGATATGCCAGGTGCACAGGGATATTGCAAGCGTGGCTGTTCCATTGTGGGACGGAGCCATCTTTAGACCTGACCCGGTCGCTCCTGACACTAACCTCGGCGGACTGTGAGTGACATCGGACATCAGAGCTGGACGTCAGAGGGACAGCACCCTGAACTCACCTGACGATTCGTGACAGAACCTGCTGCAGCCCCAACAGCGATGGAAGAAGACCTAAATTTACCCTTTTGAGGACTAGTTTTGTAGTAGTACATTGTAAAAGCAGCACTTTGTAACTAAATCAAACCGCTGTGCGCCATTACATCTAATCATTAAGTAATATTGATCACAAACCCGTAAGAAAGAGTCAAATGCTGAGAGCGGCGTGACTTAGCGTATGCAGTCGACCCTTGCTTCTCTTCTCTGCCTGAAACAGCTGTTCAAAAGCAGTGCAAGCGACCAATAATCCATGTATATATTCACATATCTACGTCCTCATTTCACAGTTTGAAAATTGGGTAATGCAGCTTTAACAATGGCCAATTGTAATAAGTGTTGTGATGAGAATTATGGGCCAGTCTTACATCATTTTAAGGTAAATCACAAAGGAAATATTGGCAATTTTTTGCACAGCAGGAATCACTACTCTTACCAGAATTATAAGTTATATGTATTTTTTGTAACTGTGAGAATTTCTTCCACCTCTAGACCCTCTGTCCTGCGTGAAACCGCTTTGCCCTCTTTGAAAACTGAAGCTGTTACTAAGCAACAGGTCCGAATGCATGCGGCTCGCGGAGAAGAAGGGCGGCCATGAGGGCGACAAACGTGGAAGAGACGAGACTGACAGGCTGCTGGTCGGAGCAAAAACACACCTCTCATCTGTCTCACCCTTTCAACAGACACCTGCCACTCACGACTGTCCTCGCGTGGCTTCCTACTTCCTCGCTCTCTTATTCCCTCGCTCCTTGTCTCCTCACAGCTCGCTAACACGTGTCACAACTGGGTGGCCCCAAGCAGCACCACAAATGAGCCTGATACTTGTTCATATCAAAAGCACAGCGACTTGGGCTCAGTGTTTTACTGGTGCATGTTGTCACTCCAGGACAACAGGGACGCACTTTCTTTGTAAAGCTAATTAAAATGTCACAGAGGTCCTTGTTAGTGTCGAGATTTTAGATTAGAACTGTTGCTGCTAAGGCATAAATGAATACAAGTCATATGCTGGGGGAGAATCTGTTTAGTAAGAAATACTCAAATGAAAATTCTTTATCACGTCTTTATATTATTAAATGCTGAAGCAATAGGCAAGGCAAGGCAAGGCAAGTTTATCTGTAGAGCACAATTCGTACACGGGGCAATTCAAAGTGATTCAAGGTGCCATTTCCAGGCTATCCATCAAATAATTTAAGACATAAAAAAGAAGAGTGCAAAGAAAAGCATTTCAGTCATATGCACAGCCAAACAAAACAGTTTTTTAGCTTAGATTTGAACAATGCCAGAGTAGAGGCGTGTCTCACATCCTCAGGAAGACTGTTCCAGATTTTAGCTGCATAAAACTGAAACGCAGATTCCCCATGTTTGGTCCTGACTCTGGGCACCAGCAGGAGGCCGGTCCCTGAGGTCCTCAGAGTCCGAGATGGTTCATATGGCACTAACATGTCCAAGATGTACTTTGGTGCTAGGCCATGGAGAGACTTGTATACAAGCAGAGCTGCTTTGAAGTCTATTCTCTGAGCCACAGGGTGGCAGTGCAGAGACCTGAGCACAGGACTAATGTGATCGTACTTCCTGGTTCTAGTCAGGACCCGAGCAGCAGCGTTCTGGCAGCTGTTTTACAGCTCGTTTGGAGAGGCCAGTGAGCAGGCCGTTACAGTAGTCTAATCTACTAGAGACAAACGCATGGATAAGTCTCTCCAGGTCTGGTTTGGACACTATACTTTTGATTATGGCAATGTTTTTTAGATGGTAAAAGGCTGCTGATGTTATTGATTTGACGTGGCTGTTAAAATTCAAGTCTGAGTCCATTATTACCCCCAGATTTCTAACTTGATTTGTAAGTTTTAGAGTGAGACTCTGGAGGTATATGGAGGCTATGGTCCATCCGGACCAGAACCTCCCCCCGCAAGAATAGTTTCTTTCCCTCTGCCGTTGGATTCATGAACACTTCATGAACACTTCATAAACACCTGCCACTTTAATGACTGCACGGTCACTTTCTGCACTCACAACTGTAAATTTAACTGTAAATTCTTGTGTACATAGTAATCCTATTTTTATTTTATACTATAGTAATTTATTGTTTCTTAATGCATGCCCTTTTGATTTCATATATGTTTTTATTATTGATCAGTGTTTTATGTTGCACCTTAATGCCAAAACAAGTTCCTATGTTTGTGAATTTTGTTCATTGACAATGGCAATAAACCCTTTCTGATTCTGATTCTGATATTTTAGGCGCAAACTGCATTTACGTTAGCCGTATCTGTACAGTTTTACTCAATCCAAGCTAACAAGTGTATTGTGTGTATATACTGTTAATTGAAAAGAATACAATCTTAAATAGTTAGAACATGGTTGAATTAAGTAGTATTTATCTGATTTGAATTTATTTTGACATTTTAAAAATACGATTTGCCAAGAGAACAAGTAAGTTTTGTTATTATTTCAAGGGCATTAGCATTTTCTTTCCTGTTTTCAAGATAGAAAATACTCATCTTTTTTCTTATTTTAATCAAAACAAGATGATTTATGTTTTTCTGTTGGCCATATGATTTAAAGTGAAAATATACACAAAAATCAGACAAACACTCCTTATTTCAAGCACTTCAAGTGTCATCTTATCTCGGATGGTCATTTCTCCCAGAGCTGTTGTACAAGTTGCACACAAAAGGTCAGTGCTTCAAACCTTGCTCAAGCGCACAGTCCTTTGTTTCGCTGGACACTTGACCCTCTTTGGCTAGTCTTTAGTCACATTAACGTTGCTGGTGGCGAAGGGAAGTACAGCTGAAAGGCATTTTAAAGGCATATTCATACTGTAATAACAGGTGTTCATTAATATGCAATGTCCATATCGAATAAATAAAACAAAGATTTGGTTTAACATAAATTAGATATTAGCTTCAAACTTTACTTCCTTCAGTAATTATTTGCCAATATTTTTCTTCAACTAATTATAAAGTATCAGTCATTTTTTTTTAACTGCTGGCATCCTCTGGCATGGAAAACCACTTCAAACTTCAAATGACCTTTCAGTTCCTTTAAATAACTCTGACGTTCTTCCACGAAAAAGCACTTCTTCCACTTTTAATACACTTATAATAACGCCGACGCTGCTCCTCAGGCCTGTCTAGTGTTTGCATGGCCTGAGCTCTTGTTGACTTGGTCTGACAGCGCGGCCTGACCTCAAACAGCCACTCAGGACGAGACGGACACAGGCAGACGCGGAAAACCAGGTCAAGTCTAATCACAGCGGCAGTCAACATTATGTCCAGTCCACTCTGAGAATGTAACCATGCAACAGACGGATGACAGCAGAGAGAGGCAGAGCAGGTACAACTAGGGGAGAGGACGAGAGAGAGAGAGAGAGAGAGAGAGCAGGTACAAGGAGAGGAGAGGACGAGAGAGAGAGAGAGAGCAGGTACAAGGAGGGGAGAGGACGACAGAGAGAGAGAGCAGATAGAGAGAGAGCAGGACAAGGAGGGAGAGAGAGAGAGGTGAGAGAGAGAGCAGGTACAAGGAGAGGACGAGAGAGAGAGAGAGAGAAGAGGTGCAGGAGAGGAGAGGACGAGAGAGAGAGAGCAGGTACAAGGAGGGGGAAGGACGAGAGAGAGAGAGAGAGAGAGAGAGAGAAAGAGAGCAGGTACAAAGAGGACGAGAGAGAGAGAGAGAGCAGAGCAGGTGCAAGGAGAGGAGAGGACGAGAGAGAGAGAGCAGGTTCATTAGATATACCAAGGAGAGAGAGCAGAGAGAGAGCAGGTACAAATGTTATACACTTCATACATCAAGATTTTATTGTAGGTTTTGATTAGCTGAATTCAAATTACTACACATATGTATAAATATGTGGACAGAATCACCTTTTCATGAAGATCCTGATTGGTCCTGAGCAAGTACTGCTTCTCTTCAACCCATTTTGAATCCTGTCATAGCAACCAAGTCAAGCATTAGAAGAAGAATTGCAAAACTCTATGGATGTCCCTCAAGTTTTGATTGGACTTGAACTTTCCCCAAACATGCACTGCAGGGAGTAAATTGAAACATGCCGATGTGATGCAGGCACAAACACAAGACATGAAACAAGGTGAGACGAACAGTTTTATTAATTTGGAAGAAAATCAGTATTTGGAAGAAAAAAGAACAGGTCATCACCACCAGAGACGAGATACAACAAACAGAAATGCAAAGCTTTTGGTGAAGAACAGACACAAACAGAACACGTGACACACGTTCTAAGTCACTTCTGAAATGAATCTGGTCAAATATAATGCCACTTAAAAGATAAATTTACAAACATTACCTAACATGGATAAGGAAAATATGACATCACATTTCTGAAACAATAGCTTAGATCTCTTTCTGGATAATCACACAGTAACATGCAGCACCAGCAGGCGTCTTTGGGACACAGAGCAAGGCACAGAGGAGACAGAGGCCGTGACGTCACACACATGCAGGAAGTGACGTCACAGGAAGGTGCGGACGTGTTCGGCATAGCGCCAGCCCAAGAGCAGAGCGGCCAGACAAACATGCAGGACGGCCAGTGAGAGCAACACCCGCGAGCTCCTGTCCCCCTCCCTGGTCAGTGTTACCTGCCCCCGCTCTGACAGGGTCTTCTCCAGGTCCACGATCTTCGCCTGGCAACTGCTCAGCTCCACCTGCATCTGCTCTCGTGTCTGCGGCGCACAACATAAATCAGCTCCAGTGCAAGAGGGACCTCTGTTTGGGGTCATTACATCATGTCGGAGTACGAACCCTGGCCTCCCGCTCGGCGTCCTGCGTCCCGCCAGCCTGCTCCTGCAAGAGGGGCGTAGGCACGTTGCAGCGCCTGGTACTCTCTGGTCAGCTGTCGAAAACGAAGCTCGGACTCCTCACGAGAAATGTTCTGCGATTAAAATGAGAGCACATACACGTTATAGTATGTGCTCCAAACCAAAACCAAAGAAATGCGACCGTTGCTTCAGTTGGTGTGTAATAGTTCGAATTTGCAATATTGACACAAATGAACATCTCAATATTTTGTGAACAAACTATATACAGGCGATATTATGTCAATGCAACCGAAATGTGTAATAAAACATATTAGTTGAGATTAATTATCAGACAAATGTGAAACGTCTGTAGAATTAATCACAAAAGTTCTGAAATATTACCTAAACCTAACTTTTATTTTTAATCTTTTTGTTGCTTTTTTTTTTTTTTTCAACTATAAATGGTACACTCTGTATTCAAATAATGCATATCTACAATATTCACGATATTATCAACATTTGTATACATTGCCTTCTAGTTCTTGTCTTTTACGTTCTAAAATAATCTTCAAACAAACTAGCATCAGATGACACTTTACCTCTTCTAAATCTTCCTCTGGAGTGGCGGGCGTGCGGTCAGTCAGGTCAGTGTTGTATGAAACCAGCGACGAGGTTTCTGAATCGATCGACTCCTCGTCAAATCCAAAATACGTCTCCACAACATGCCTCTGTAACAAAGTTTTGTAAACAAAAAAAATACAATTTGTCACTTTTATCAATAGTAGACTCTATTGGTCGATTTTTTTTCATTCTACAAGTCTTCAGTCAACATATTTTTTTTACCTTAACCTAATAAAAAAATTATCTAGAAAATAATAATTGCTGTTGTTATATCCTTAATTGCAGCCCTGACGTGAAGTACTTAAGAACACACTGCTCATTCATTCTCTTTCTATCTTTCTTGACAATAACTCTCACCATCATGTTTGTAAGTCATCTCCTGACAACCAGAAAAATACAGACAGACGAGGGCGCACAAGCAGATGAAGGCAGAAAAATAGAGAATTAAAAGAAAATACTCCGTCATGATGGAACACGTGAGGCTGACCCGAAATGTCCGTCCACCTTCCAATGCACAATAAGTCATCCACACATAAAACTACAAAACGCCAACTACTGCGTGCTCCACAAAGACGACACAGAAGTGGCCAGTGAAGATGAGGTGAGAGACCCACATCTATAAACTCCACCCTTAGCAACATCACGGCCTCCAGTGAATTCACCCACAACATGCACGAACACCAGCAATTATTCCTTCCTTTACACACTCATCTTCATCAAGTCAATAAATTACTTTTTTTTCCCCTCTGCACATGCTTTTTTAAACTAGTGTGGTCTTATTCTTGACACAATTTGACAATTTAAAACTCTGATACACAGAAAAAGCGTTATACCAACACACAAATAAATGAATACAGTTTTATTTGGTGTATCAGTCCTATACGATGAACACCTTTCTCCATAATCAGAATGTGCAATATAATGTGATTTTCAACACAAAATGATATTATAGTAATAGTAGTATTGCTTGACTATCCTTATCATGTCATACTACTTCTGAATAAGATGAAGAATGAATACAGCACACTTGTCTAACTTTGCCAGCAATTGTGTGATTTCCCGTGTGATTTGCTCCTGTGCTACACATGTACAAAACTCATTTCATTCATCAGTACACATCTGCTACACATCTGCTACACATCTACACATCTTACACATCTGCTACACATCAGTACAATCTGCTACACATCTACACATCAGCTACACATCTGCTGCTACAATCTGCTACACATCTGCTACACATCTGCTACACAAGCTCTGCTACACATCTTCTGCTACACAGCTACACATCTGCTACACATCTGCTACAATCTGCTACACATCTGCTACACATCAGCTACACATCAGCTACATCAGGTACACATCTGGCGTGAATCAGGAATTAAGGGTTGTCAAAAGTATCGAAAATCAAATATCAAATCGATGCAAAAACAAGTATAGAAACTAGATCAAATCACAATTTTAACTTTCCTGAATAGTTTTAAATGATCTTGAGCTTTATCATAACTCGTATAAGACGCCATCGTAAAATTATAAAATAGAAAATTGTCTAATGCCTAAAAACAAAGAGATTTTTCTTATTATCATTCCAATCCATATTGAGCATTGAGTCTACTCCTTAGTATCGAAAATAGCGTTTTAAATTTCATACTTTGACCTACTGTAGTGTCTTTAAGTATTGATTAGTATCTGGTTATCAATGTATCAAGCCTTCACGAGACTGATCGCTATCGTAATACTGTTTAAAGGAGCACAGAGCCAGTGATAATTCCTCCTCCCTGTGAGACGAGCACAGGAGATGTATGTTTGTACGCGCGCGACGCTTCTTGTTTGTAGCGCACTGGCATTAAAGTCCCTGGAGACCAATTACATTCAGAATACTTCACACCAGCTTCAACACACACAGCGATCCGTCAGGAGGAGGAGTTGCTTAGGTACAACTCTGCTTTATCAAGAGGAACAGAACAACAGAATTCACTTACTTTGGGCATCTTCACTTGTCTCCGCTTGGTCTTTATGGTCATTGCCAATCGGTCACGTTCCTACAAACAAAGACAAAGATTTAGACGTGCCATTTTAGTTTATTTACTAGACTTTTTTTCCATTTCCCCAACTAACAGTCCAGCAATTTGTAGAATAATATATCATTATCAAAGTTATAATTCTATATACTGATATCAAACCAAATTAGATTAAAATTTAGTAAGCAATTTGAGTGATTATTATTGACTGTAATCATTGCATATAGTTAAGTACAGGACGAGAGAGAGAGAGCAGGTACAAGGAGGGGGAAGGACGAGAGAGAGAGAGAGAGAGAGAGAGAGAGAAGAGAGCAGGTACAAGGAGAGTGAGAGAGAAGAGAGAGCAGGTGCAAGGAGGGAGAGGAGAGAGAGAGAGAGCAGGTACAAAGGAGGGGGAAGGACGAGAGAGAGAGAGAGAGAGAAGAGAGGCAGGTCAGAGAGGACAAGAGAGAGAGAGATGGTACAGGAGGGGGAAGGACGAGAGAGAGAGAGAGAGAGAGAAAGAGAGCAGGTACAAGGAGAGGACAAGAGAGAGAGAGCAGGTACAAGGAGGGGGAAGGACGAGAGAGAGAGAGCAGGTACAAGGAGAGGATGAAAGAGAGAGAGAGAGCAGGTAAAAGGAGGGGAGAGGACGAGAGAGAGAGGGGGAGAGTAGGTACAGGGTGAGAGAAGAGAGAAAATACAAGGAGCAAAGGAGAGAGAGCAGGTACAAGGAGAAGAAAGGGAGAGAGAGCAGGTACAAACAAAAAAGGAGAGAGAGAAAAAAGAGCAGGGACAAGGAGGAGAGGGGGAGAGGGATAGCGCATATACAAGGAGAAGAGAGGGAGGGAGAGGTAAAGAAAGAGAGGAGAGAGAGTGCAGGTACAGGCAGGCAGGTTCTGTGTCCTGCAGAAGTTCTCTGATGACTCTACCATCATCGGACTCATCACGGACAACGATGATGCAGAGTACAGAGGACTGCCCCCGCACCAGTGAACATCCAGGGCAGGGACACTGAGAGAGTGGACTTATACAAGTACCTGGGTGTTCATCTGAACCACAAACTGGACTGGACTCATCACACAGACGCACTGTACAGGAAGAGCCAGAGTCGGCTGTACCTCCTGTGGAGACTCTGGTCCTTTGGAGTGACAGGGCCACTCCTGAGGACCTTCTATGAGTCGGTGAGAGGAAGAAGCTGGACAAAGTCATCAAGAAGTCCAGCTCTGTCTTGGGCTGTGCTCTGCACTCTGTGCAGGAGGTGGGGGACAGCAGGGTCCAGGCTAAACTCACGTCTATGCTGGACCATGAGTCTCACCCCCTGCAGGACACTCTGTCTGCCCTGGAGAGCAGCTTCAGTGACAGACTGATCCCCCCTCGCTGTGTGAAGGAGGTTTTGCAGGTCTTTTCCTTCTGCTGCTGCGGTCAGACTTTACAAACACTATTGGTCCTGAATATGTCATTCAGCTTTCATAATCCTGTGCAATACTGTGTATACTCCTGCAATACTGTTATACTCCTGCAATACTGTTATACTCCTGCAATACTGTTATACTCCTGCAATACTGTTATACTCCTGCAATACTGTTATACTCCTGCAATACTGTTACACTCCTGTGCAATACTGTGACACAATGTCAATCATCCCTGGTGCAATATTTTCTGTCCATATGACAGCCAAATAAGAGTGTTATTATTATTAAGATTATAAGAGTTTATCTGTTTTTTATAAGAGTTTTCTTTTTCCAAGTTATCTGTTTTATTATACTGTGCCTAATCTATTTCTGTACCCTTTGTTGCAACACTGGAATTTCCCCATTGTGGGACTTATCTTATCTTAAAAGGAGAGAGAGTGAGACAGCAGGTAAATGGTAAATGGTCACATTTATTTAGCACTTTTCTACCCTAAAGGCGCTGAAAGTACTTTACATCAAGGAACCACTCACACATTCACACACACATTCACACACCAGTATACGCAGAGAACGGGCTAACCGTCTTGCCCAAAGACACAATGACAGTATTCCTGTACTTGAGCTAGAATCGCACGGCTAACCTGTGGATCCGACCGCTCTACCAACAATGTTCTTTAATTCCAGGAGCGGGATTTGAACCGGCGACCTTTGGATCAGATGACGCCGAGGTACAAGGAGGAGTGGAGAGGTAGAGGCGAAGACAGAGAGCAGGCGCAGGGAGAGGAAAAAGAAAGAGAGAGAGCAAGTAAAAAGAGAAATGGAGTGATAGAGCAGGTACAGGGCGAGGGAGGAGAGAGCAAGAGCAGGTTAAGTGGGGAAGGAGGAGAGATCAGGGGGAGGACAGGCGTATGGAGGCTGTGTGGTCTCATGCGCTCTGTTTATGTCCAGCGTCACTTGTCACAGTTGGGATGATTCAGCTACATTGCCAAAAATTGTTTTGTCCAAGTTGGCAAAAACATCGACGCGCACTTCTGGGTGAGATGCAGAACGCACAGGAAAATGTGCAGAATATGATCATTTTCCAGTCAAAAATGAACAAACACGATCAGTAAAGTTCAGCAACCGCTCCACATCAAACGTCAAACATGGACCAAAAGCAAAACACTAAACATTAAAACAAACTGTACGTGCCGCTCTTTGAGAAACGCCTCCTGATGTTACATGCTACAGTCATGTCTTTAATGAAAACGAGACCTACAATGATAATAATAATAAGGATTAATAATGACAGGTTCTCACTCACCATGGCCTTCTGCGGACGTCGTAGAGGTCGATTTTGTTGGGCGCTCTCCATGGAGTAGCTGCAAAAAGCAACAATATATGTTATAAACTGTCCACAGAGCCATTTTTCAGACTGGATCAGATTAGATCAAAGTCAAAAATCATAATTTACTTCTGTCTGTCAAGTTACAGAACTGCAATCTGATAAGGAGCGGCCAATGTGCCGCTGGTCCAAAGCTCTGGGGCCAATTTAGACTTTATCTGTGAGTGTCTGGGGCCGGGGCAGGTTCTCGGTGACTGATGGTCCGGACTCACCTGGGTAGTAGCGCGTGACGCCGGTCGCACTGCCAAACACCTGCCACCGGAGGGAGCTGTCCTCTCTGCGGTTCTCAATAAAGACTCGCTCCAGGGCCTGAGTCCAGTTCAACTCGTTTAGGATGACCGGCGCTGTGGAAACAAACACAATGATTAGACATAAATTAATTTGAAACAACTGACATCATACATTATGTACATTCAGCTACTTTTTGTTGACTATGGCCAGTTCATATTTTTCTGAACAAGCAGGGTGAATTGAAAAAGTAAGCCACGCTAGGTTAATAGCATGTTTCTGACAACTAAGTCTAGATTTGCCAATAAATGAAAACATAGGCCTGTCATGACAACACATTTTGAAGATATATTAAATTGCGCAATGTACACAGTAAGATTGAAAGTACTTATTGCCACTGACACAATAACAATAATAATCCCACTAAACCATTTTTAAATATACAGTGTCGTAAATGGCAGAATAGAAATGTAATTAGCCATAGAAGTTACTTATTCAGTTGAGTTAAAGCTCAAATGCTATCATATTACAAACAAAATCACTGCATAGAAAATGTACCTATGATAAATATTGAGCTCCAAAATATATCGTTCCTTCTCTGATTTTGAACGATAAGTTGATATATTAAATATCGAACCTGGCCTACTAAATCAAGCATGCATTTCCCTCAGAACAAGTATAAGTACTTTATGCCTTAACTTTAGTCGAGATGTCTTATCTCTGAACATGAGAAAAAACTTTAACAAGAAAGTAGTCTAAAAGTCATCTGAACAACCTTGTCCGTGGCTGCATTAGAATGAATGTATATGTGCAGCGCGTGTCAGAGCAGGGCATCAGTTTTAATCGATGTGATCTGTGAAGAGTGACGACCGGAATCACAGATGACCTTGTGCTGAGGTCACAAGTCACAGACCGCTAAAAAGAAGCCTTTTTGCTCGAATTTCTCTCAAAGACAGCAGCAGAATAAAAACATAGTCCTAAACTCTCCACGCACGTATCTGCTCATCCCTGTGGGTGTGTGAACACTTTGGGGTCGCGTTTTTCTCGTGGGTCAGCGGTGTAGTCGGGGATGGATTTATGGAAACATTGAAATATTCATCTTCCGTCAAAGTGAACCGGAATAACAAGGTCCGCGGGCCTCGCAGAGTCAACAGAAGAGCCTGCCTTTTGTGCTTTACACTACACTCAGACTGTCACTTTTACATCGGAAATAACACCACACGTTTGCATTGACACAACATTCCTGTCGCGTTGATGGCCTAATTACCAAAACACAAATGATTACTTTGAGAATATACAATGAAATTAAATTTTAAAAAACGACCTAATGTAATTTCTCTTACAAATCTGCTGAAATAAGTGCATGCAAATGTATATCCTGCTGGGACTGAGCTCTAACTGTGATTTCTCTGACAAACTTTACCGTTGCAATTAGTTTCATGTTTCAAGTTTTGATTTAAGGATTCTGTTTAAAGTTCACGTTTCAAACCCGTCCAGGAACATTAACACTTAAGACGGAATGCTGAACTGCTAATTTAACACAAGAATTCAATGTTTGTAGAGGTCTGAGGTTTTAGAAGTTACATAATAAGACTGAATAATTCGTTGTTTGCAAAGGAAATGATAACTGCAGTCCTTGTGATTTGCTAATTCTGACCAACAAGTTTTGATGCTGGTTTACTTGCAAATAACTATTTATTGGCAAAAGTGTATATTGTACAATAGAATGAGCATAGTTTACCATTAAAAGTAATTTTAGGCCGACACATTGATAACAAATTCATGGCGTATAACAAACTGATCATATACAGGTGTGTTAACAATAAGAGGCAGGGAGCATTCAGCCTGCAGTCTTTAAAGAGACTGGAGTCAGGAGCTGAGTGCAATCAGGGGTTTAATGGTCCCTGATTAAAGAGGAAACACAGACAGAGCTGAGAAACTTCACTCTGATTTAATTACTGCACAAACCACACTGAGATAAGAAGCTGAGCTCACACTTCTGTCGCCTGTATCCACCTGTTTTACTCAGAAATAACACATGGAAATACTCTACTTTTCTATACTTTCACAGCATGCACATGGACACAGCTCCACTTATCATATTTAGTTCATATGAAAGCGTCTTGAGATCAATTCCTGGTTTAAATCATTTGATGAAAAGCATCTTCACTGAGCCATACCTGTCCTCGCCCTGATCTAAGACAACACGCTTTTTCTACTCTACACACAGACGTCTGCCAACAGGGCTGCACATATTGTCACATTGAAATTGCAATTTTAATCCAATCGCTAAAGGCTGCAGTGATTTAGATAATAGAATGTCGTGCGGAGAACAACGTATTCTGTAGTTCTGTAGTTTAGAGAGCTTCAAACTTTTGAAATGAATGTGATCCTTGGATTAGTTTATCCATTTCGGTCTTCTTTTCTCTCAAATGTTAATGCTCCTGGAGTTGTTTAAATTGCAACACCTGTCTTTTTTTTTCTCCCAAAATTGTGCAGCACTAGTTTGCAACTATCATCTTATCTCCCAGAGTTACAATGGATGCGACTAAGCAATCAAAGAAATGCATGGTGTATCTGTCTCAAAACAAACTTACAGGTAAAATATAGAAAGAAAACAAAACACTTAGAAATAGCGCTGACATCTGCCAAATCAGCACTAAAAGCTGTTAATCTGAGTTGAGAAGTCTAGACTCATGACTGATGCAACGGTATTCGAGAAGAATTGCCGTCCGCTTTTGAGACGTGTGCAACAAATAAGTGGCTGTGATTGGACTGGCAAAAAAAATAAAAATATGATGGAGACTTGATTTGCAGTTCACCTGTCAGACTTTGAAAGAAAGTGTTTCTGTACCAAGTGTTGCAACAGAAACTGGTACAGTATCATTTTATGCAGCCTCAAATTCTAACAAAGGGCATGAAACTAAAAGAGGCCGGTTTGTGTCAATGCTGAAAGGTTTAGAAAACGATGGATTTGAACTGTTTTAAGGGAACACACTTTTCTGTTTATTGTCTTGCGCTGTTTTTCTTGTGATGTTTTGTCTTTGTCTTCTGTGTAACCTGCCTAGGGACAGCAGATGCTATAATCTGGCATAAATACGCTCCCAATTTACATGTGTTCATTAACATGCATGGTCCCTTTCAAATAAAAAAATAGAAATAACAATGATTGTCTAAATGTGTTTTGACAGAACTGTGCTGGTGTCCTGTCCTGGAATCCTTTGAAAAAAGATTAGTTATTACTTACGGGATTTTTCCTGGTTGAATAAATGTTATAAATAAATAAATACATGAATAAATAAATGTTGTAAATGTTATAAATGTTATGTTATGAATGTTATAAATAAAATGTGTTTAAAAATAATTAAAAATAATACACATTTAGATAGAGGCATGCTCTTGACCCCCAGTTCACATTCAAATGTCTGTTAAAATTCTAAAAAAGTTTGATTTCAAGGAGCACATCGATAAACTGAATAGAATAAGTGGGTTTGTTTTATAATAATAAACATCAAAATATATCTTTTCTGATCTGCATTTCTTTTTTAATGCAAAACCAAAAGCCAAAGGAAGCGCTTTCTTAAAACATAAATGTGTATAATTTGCTGAGCTATTACAACCTGCTATAGGTAATTAAACTGTTTTCTTCAAAGGAATGAGACATAAAATCAGGTATCATTCTTTTAAAGCTTCTGAAATCTAGGACACAAAAACATACTGCTGTTATTTTGTCAGACAAAGGCATAATTAATTGCCCAAAAAGTTATTTCTGTCCTCTATGCTTCAAAACAATAGTACACATTCAATCACAGCCAGTGGTGAAGCACTTAACACTGTCAGGAGGATGGGAGAAAGTGAAAGGCAAATTACTGCAGCACCAAAGGGAGCTCCACGACATGTTTTTACAAAAATTCACAGAGAAAATCACAAAGAAGAAGTAAAAAGGACCGAGACGGCTGCGTATAATCAGACAGACTGAGGGGGAGGACCAGCTGCTGAAAGAAACACAAATTAGGAGATTTCATTCATCCCAAAAATTCAATTTCATAACCAAAGAAGACAAAAACGAGACGCTGTGTTGCTATATGCCTAATGCAAATGGGATGCAATAGCTGGAATCCATTCTCAGCACAATTTGTATCCTAATGTTCTTACAAACCATAGGCCAATATCTAAATTTCCCTTCTTTCTAAGTTTTGGAAAAGGTTGTCTATCGCCAACTGCAGTCACACCTTGCCCGTAATGACATTTCTGAAAAATTTCAGTCAGGCTTTAAGCAACAACATAGCACAGAAACTTTTACGTGTTTTTAATGATCTTCTTTTAACACTTGATTCAGGAAAATCCTGTTACCCTTCTGCTTTTAGAAATATCCTCAGCTTTTGACTCCGTTGACCACAGTATTCTGCTGTCTTGTTTAGAACTGTCTTTTGGTGTTAAAGCCTAGCACTTAACTGGTTCAAATCCTATTTGCCAGAACGAACCTTGTCTGTTCACCTCGGCCCACATCAGTCTAAAACTGCCCCTTTGGACTGTGGTGTACCTCAAGGTTCATCCTAGGCCCAATTCTCTTCAGCATTTATTTGTTACCATTAGGGTCACCCTTTAAACATATGATATCTTGTTCCATTGCTTTGGCTGATGATGTGCAAATTGACATTCCCCGCAGTCAAATACCTCATCATTTGAGCCCCTGATTCATTGTCTCAGAGACATTAAAGACTGGATGACTCTTAATCTTCTACATTTAAATGAGAAGAAAACTGAAATTGTTTTTGGTGACGCAGATGTATTAGGAGGAGTGGATAGTGTTCTTAGTCTTTGTCTTCTTTTAACCTCCTATTTGTGAGAAATCTTTATGTGCTGATGGATTCTTCTCTTAAGCTAGACAAACAAATCAGTGCAGTGGTCAAAGTCAGCTTTTTTCAGCTAAAGTTAAATCATACTTACTTGCCAAGGACCTTGAAAGAGTGACTCATTCATTACATCACGCCTAGATTACTGCAACTCTCTTTATTATGGTCTCAATCTGACTTCTCTTAAACGCATGCAGTTATTGCAAACGCGCGGCCGCTGCGCACAGGAACAAGGTGTCACCAACACGTGGCTCGAGGCCTGGCATCACTGCACTGGCTTCAGTTATGCAGAGAATCCAATTCAAAATGTTGCTCATGGTTTTTCAGTCTTTAAGTGGTCTGGCTCCCTGTTATTTGCGGGAGTTATTGTCCCACCATATTCCTGCTCGTACAATGCGCTCCTCCTCTCAGCTCTCTCCTCTCAGCCTCTCAGCCCTCTCAGCTCCCTCTCCTCTCAGCTCCCCCTCTCAGCTCCCCTCTCTCAGCTCCTCCTCTCAGCTCCTGCTGGATGTGCCAGGTCAAAGCTGAAAAGCAGAGGGGAGTGAGCTTTCTCTGAGGCCTGGAACAGCCTGCCTCTGCATGTTAGAGATGCTGAGACACTAGAGCAGTTTAATTGTTGTTAAAACCTACCTATTCTCTCTGGCCTTTTAAACACAAACTGATCGAGTCTTATTTTATCAACTTTATGTGTATTTTAATTGTTTGAATATATGTTATGTATTTAGCAGCGCTTACAGCACTTTGGGCTTTTAAATTTGTAAGTGTGCTTCAGAAATAACATTCATTGATTGATTGATTGATTGATTGATGATTGATTCTTTTTTCTTGTACTACCACCTCCCACAAGTCTAACAGCTTTATACGTTGGGTACATCTTGGGAAATAAGAGGTGGAAGATTGAACAATAGAATAATATCACACTTTTAGTTTAGGACTATGGCATATTAGAATACAGAATACATTGTCTCTATACAGCAGCCAAAAACACGATTACAAATGAAAATAACGAAACCTTTGCAGTGTAATCTTTCAAACAGCGCATTTCGGATGGACGCCATAATATTGTCTGAATATTGTCATCGGGATTCGTCGATACCTCTAAGTAGCAGTGTAAAGCCATATGACCTTCATTTTAAAGCAATAGTAGGAACTGTGAGTGATTGTTCGCTTTGCATCTAACTGGATTATTTGTATTCCCTATTACACACTCATATCCACATCCTCATGGGAATGAGAAAATAAATGAGTGAACGATCAAAATATTACAGCTTGAAGTGCATTAAGGTTAAGCTTAAGGTCGCTTTGTTGACATATGACAATTTACAAGCAACTGACACGTTCCCTGTTTTTTGACAGTTTAAACAAAATAAACGTGTTATTTGTCAAATCATAACTATTGTGTAACAATATGGATGTTGTCTGTTTCAATGTGGTTGCCATGTGACATGTGTTAAGACACATCTGCTG
>BJKM01001393.1:0-42500 GCA_015082035.1 Chaenogobius annularis | reverse complement strand
GGACTGGTTTGGGCCCCGGTGTGGAGTGGTTTGGGGGCCCGGTGTGGACTGGTTTGGGTCTCGGCGAGGACTGGTTTGGGCCCCGGCGTGGACTGGTTTTGGGCCCCGGTGTGGACTGGTTTTGGGCCCCGGTGTGGACTGGTTTGGGCCCCGGTGTGGACTGGTTTGGGCCTCGGCGAGGACTGGTTGGCCCCGGGGGACTGGTTGGGCCTCGGCGTGGACTGGTTTGGGCCCCGGTGTGGAGTGGTTTGGGCCCCGGTGTGGACTGGTTTGGGTCTCGGCGAGGACTGGTTTGGGCCCCGGCGTGGACTGGTTTGGGCCCCGGGTGGACTGGTTTGGGCCCCGGTGTGGACTGGTTTGGGCCCCGGTGTGGACTGGTTTGGGCCCCGGTGTGGACTGGTTTGGATCCCGGTTTAGACTGTGTTTAGTCCAAGTTTAACCCCATTTTTTTAATTATGTGAATGTTTTGTTACCTTTTAATCTGCATCGAAGGATTAATATTTAAAGCGCCCCCTACAGGTCGGACCACTCATTGAACTAAAACGCAGGTTTATATTTTCATTTCCTGTTTGTAATTGATGACATCACACGAGGAAATTACCCAGCAACCACTGGTCAACATTTGTTTTATTTAGTCACGTTTTTGTGTCGTATTCGTGCTCTAAAAGGAGTATGAAGAAGTATAAAACAAAAGTACTCTCCGAGCAAACGTTGGAATCAGAATGGTCTGTAATTTGTGTCATTTTAATGTCATTATAATTTGTTTTCTTTCTCAAAAATAAAAATGCCATGCCCTGTCTTAAGCTCCAGCCAGAACACGGTTTAAACCAGATGCCCTAAGCAGGTGAATCCTGCCCTTTGTGATAAAGGGGAATCTCCACAATGGTCTTTTAAAATACTGTGTTGTGGAGTTTGTTTGCGACCTCTGGACCAGAGCGTGAACCAGCGCCCCCTGAAGTCAGTTCAGAGCGACTGGTTCAAGTGTGAGATTGCTTGAGTCACATGACCACGCTTCACGACGCACGAGGCGGGAGCTTTATATTGAAAAAGAAAGAAACTCCGGACCGCAAAGCGCCTCGGAACCCCGCTCTCTGTCCTTTTGTGAGCAGATCTGGCAACCCAAAGTTTGGAGCTCGTTCTGCTTTCTCATTGGACACAAAATGGAACCATCACGTCTGACTCAAAGTAAAACCACTTATGAGCTGTTGTGCCCTGAAACACACACAAACATACATCTTACATACACAAAAGAGCAGTAAGAACGATGAATAAAGTCCATTTAAAACTGGACTGTCATTTAAAAACATCAACAAACGTCTATATCCTCAAGAAACGATGGAAAGCAATAACAATCAAATCACATGAATAAAAAAACAATAATTCTGATCAAAAAAGGATCAACTATTGAAGTGTTGTAAATGTAAAACCAGTTTAAGAAGCATCTTTATTCTTGTATCATGTTTTATAGTTTATGGTATTTTAAGAAAGAGGCAGATTGTGATGGAAAATGTATGTTCACGTAAATAACACACCATTGAAATAAATAAACAATAATAACAATAATAATACAATTAATAACAATAATTCAACAATGAATAATAATGATACAACAATGAATAATAATAATAATAATACAGTGAATAATAAGAATAATAATAATACAATGAATTATTGTAATAATAATAATACAATGAATAATACAAAAATAAAAATAAAACAATAATAATACAATGAATAATATAATAATACAATGACAATAATACGTATAATAATAATAATAATACAATGAATAATAACAATAATAATAATAATAATAATAATAATAATAATAATAATAATAATACAATGAATAATAACAATAATAATAATAATAATAATACAATGAATAATAATAATAATAATACTACAATGACTTATAATAATAATATTAAATAATAATGATAATACGCATACCTGGAGTTGCTTCATTCATCCTGTTCACGAGCTAATCTTCTCTGCTCCTTCCCTGAGCCTCAGAAAACACTCAGTTCCAAGTTTCCCAGTTTTGTGACGTCAGATGGAGTCAAGTCCATAAATCATCACGACAAAGGTTCTCAAGAGCATGTTTAAAGGTCAATCACAACACCCATAACGCACCGCGTGTTTCCTTTACGCCACAAAGGTCGTCATTCACATCAACACATGGATTGGAACACGTTCACGTCGTACAGCATCATCAGATCGTCAAGCGGTAGGAATACGAAATGCGTCTTTTACACGTGCATTCGCCGCAGTCACGTGTCGCATTTACCGAAACACATTCGCGGCCCTCGGCGGTGGTACGGCAGTTTAATAACCGTAACCCAGCACGGCGCCATTGTTCATTATTTTCGCCTCGTTTTTTTTTACCCTCAATTTCAAAGCGCATTGTTTCGTTTCTGCCACAAATCTCTGCATGTTTGGACCAAATCTCCTTCAGGTCTTTATAAACAATGAAACGTAAGCGTCTTCTATCTTCTTCTGCACCTCATCTCGATCTCACGTTATTATCGCCGACAAAGGACCCTGGACTCATTTTAAAACACTTCCATCTGTGAGTCTGAAATCCCCAGTATGAATCTTAATTACGCCTCCCTCTCTCCCTTCCTTCATTTCGTTTCTCTCTCAATCGCTCATCTAAACCTCCCTCCCGTTCTCTCTCTCTCACGCCGTAAAATAACCGGCGTCTCCCCCTTTCCACAGCCCAATCTCCCGCTCCGCATGACGCCGCACCTGTCTCTCCGCTCGTCCTCGCTCCCGCATTAGCGCGTTCGTAAGTGTTCGAACGCGCATGCAAATGTGCAGGCCCGTACTTTTCATTACACGCCATACGGTGCGCTCGGATGTACGGCGAGGGACGGAGGAGGAGGAGGAGGGGGAGGGGGAGGGGGAGGAGCAAGCGCCGGGGGCCAAAACGCACATAACCAGCTGAAGCACGCGACGGCGTTGGGATGTGATCGGGGCCGACGCGGGCCTAAGTCATGCATGAAACTGAAGAAAATGGGAAATATATGGAAGCAGATTGAAATGGCTTTGGGTGGTCCACTGCTGATGGGACGAGATGAGATGAAGACGGGGGGAGATGGTAAAGGTTTATGGTAAAGGTTTGGGGGGGGGGATGTGAGGTAAAGTGGATTGTGGGAAAAGGTGTGTTACATCGGGAGCATTTTTAAAGAAGACGTAACTTACTTTTACCCGTTCCTTTCATCAAAAACCCCCCTCGGACGCGTGTTTGGCCTCGTTTGCGCTCGTCTCATTAGTCCTGTTCACGAGCTCGTCTTCTCGGAGCCTCCACAAAAACACTCCGGATTTGTGACGCCAAAAGTTGAGATAACGTGCCGATTTTTAAACCCGTGAATCATCACCGGACGGAGCATTTTCCGACTCAAATCACGTCCGTTCCAAGTGCTTTCCGGCGCTAGCTTTTGTTCGGTAATCCCCCTCTGCCGCCAGTAGATGGAGCGCTGACACCAAAACCTGACGAAGGAACGCCTGACAGAGAGAAAGTCACGTGTGGTTTTCAGCACATACATTATTTTAAGTTCTAAAACATGAGCAAAGGAACGAGTATTATAAATGTTTCCTGTCATGTTGAGCCGAATCTTCATGCAGCAGTGGAGCAGGACCTGGACCTGGACCTGGACCTGGACCTGGACCTGGAGCAGGACCTGGACCTGGACCTGGACAAGCTTCGGGACCTTCTCGCTGTGAGAAGACGAGTCAAAAACACGCCCCCGCTTGAAACGCCGCCGATTACTTTTAATGGGAAATAATAATTCAAACAAGCACATGAATCCTCCCCAGATGTTGGAGCGATGGCGTTGTGAAGTGATATTAAAGGCCATTAGGGAAACGCGTCTTTGATGAATAAGAACGTTTCAGCGATTAACAAAGCAGAAAATGAGCTCGTTTAAGTTACGGTAAACAACAGTTCGTTTGGCTCGTCTCATTTACAACGATTAAACGTCGTGAACGTCTAGACAAATCTGTAAAAGTAAAAAGTGAAGGTTACGCGGTGATTGATCTGAGACAAATCAAAAGTATTTTATTTAACTCTGAAGGGCATTTGTATTTCACTCTCTGCAAACTATTATATATAAACTAATTTAAATTTTTAACCGAAAATCTTCAAAACACTTTTTTTTTTTAAAGGTTTTCCGTTAAAGGCAGCGGTGGAAAGTAACAAATGTAAAAGTAAGTATGTATTCTACTTAAGTACATTTTTACAGTGGGTTATTATTTGCACATTCATGGAAATTAAAGTTTTTGAGTTCAAATCTTGGCAGACAAAAAAAGTCTGGAAAGTTTTTAAATTTAGATTTTTTTTTGAAAATCAGGACAAATCTTATTAGTATTTTTGCTCCTGTATTTGTACTTTTACTGGTTATAGCACACACACAATGCAAATGATACTTCTTTGCGTGTTCAACCATGTTATAACACACGTGGAGTTGTGTTTAGCTTCGCTCACACTTGTTTCCTTCATCCTGTTTACGAGCTCGTCTTCTCTGAGCCTCACAAAACCGCTCAATTTCAAATTTCCAAATGTTGCGATCCGGAGCTTTCTTTATGCTGCTTTTATCTCCAGAAATCATCTCCAAGTCTCGTTCTGCGTGTTTGTGCTAAAAATCGCGCTCATTACAGCTGCGCGCTAACGTTAGCGTGTCGGGGCAAGCTAGCTTTTGTTCATTCCCACATAGTTCACAGATCCTGACGAGGGAACGCCCGAGTGAGAGGAAAATACATTTCGAAAACACGAGACGCCAAGGTTAGACCGCTTTACGAGACGTTCCACTTTGGATTTATTTTCCTGATTATTCACTTCTTAAATCACTGACGCACGGGTGATTTTGCGCCGCCGCATCAGAGGATCGGACTGACCACGTCCCGCTCGGTCTGTGGCCTCTTATTTGCAGGTAAGACTGTGTATGACTGCGTGTATGAGGTGAAGCTGTCCCCTGGCACACACACGCACACACGCACACACACACGCACGCACACACGCACACACACACGCACGCACGCGCACACACACACACGCACGCACATTCACACACACGCACGCACGACCACACACACGCACGCAACCACACACGCACCACGCCACGCACACGCCACACAGCACTCCACACACGCACACTCCCGCACACAACACACACGCAGGCACACACACACAACACACTGACGACACACACACAGCACAACACACACAACGCAACACACCACGCACACACACACCACACACCCACACACGCACACACACACACTCACACACCGCACACACACACACACACGCACTACACACGCACTCACACGGCACGCACACACACCACACCTCACCAACACCACGCACGCACGCACACACACACACGCACACACACGCACACGCACAACTCGCCACAAACACATCGCCCACACGCACACACACACGCACACTCGCACAACGCACACTCGCACACGCACAACACTCACACACACCGACACACACACGCGCGCGCACCACACACACCGTCTCACACACGCCTCACACACGCCTCGCACACGCCTCACACTCCTCACACACGCCTCGCACACGCCTCACACGTCGTCATCACACGCTCACACACGCCTCACACACACGTCTCACACCACGCCTCACACAGGCCTCACACACGCCTGCACACACGCCTCACACATGCTCGCACACGCCTCGCACACGCCTCACACAATGTCTCCACACACGCCTCGCACACGCCTCACACACGCCTCACCACACAACGCCTTACACGCCTCCCAGTCACACAAGTCTCACACACGCTTCACGCCACACACACGCCTCACACACGCCTCACACACACGTCTCACACGTCTCACACACGTCTCACAACGTCTCACCACACGCCTCACACAGGCCTCACACACGCCTCACACACACGCCTCACACAAGGCCTCGCACACGCCTCGCACACGCCTCACAACATGTACTCACACACGCCTCGCACACGCTCACACAACGCCTCGCACACACGCCTTACACGCTCACACACACGTCTCACACACAGCGCTTCACAGCCCACACACACGCCTCACACACGCCTCACACCCAACGTCTCACACGTCTCACACACGTTCTCACACGCGCTCGCACACGCCTTGCACACGCCTCACACGCTTCACACACACGCCTCGCACATGTCTCACACACGGCTCTTCACCAACACGCCTCCACAACACGTCTCACACACGCGCTCGCACACGCCTCGCCACACGCCTCACACGTCTCACACATGCCTCACAACCACGTCTCACACACCCTCACACGCCCTCATACACGCCTCACACAGGCCTCACACAGGCTCACACAGGCCTTAATTCACGCCTCACACACGGCCTCGCACACGCCTCACGCACGCCTCACACGCCTCACACACACGTCTCACACACGCTTCACGCCACACACACGCCTCACACACGGCCCTCACACATGTCTCACACGTCTACACACGTCTCACACGTTCACACTTACAGTCTCAACCACACACTTCACGCCAGCACACACGTCCTCACACACTCCTCACACATGTCTCACACGCCTCAGCACATGTCTAATACACGTCTCACACAACGTTGTCTCACACACGTCTCACAATCTCACACACGGCTTCACGCCACACACACGTCTCACACACGCCTCACACATGTCTCACACGGCCTTCACAACATGTCTCACACACGTCTCACACACGTCTCACACACGTCTACACTATCTTCACACACGCTTCACGCCACACACACGCTTCATGCCACACACACGTCTCACACACGTCTCACACACGTCACGCTCACACACACGCCTCACACACGCCTCACACACGTCTCTCACGTCTCACACACGTCTCTCACACGCCTCACACACGCTTCACGCCACACACACGCCTCACACACGCCTCACACACGCCTCACACATGTCTAACTCTTCTCCCGAGCTTCACATGTTTCTCATTTCCAGCCGCAGCACCTGTTCATTTATTGAGATGTAAATGGGCCCGTGCAAATGCAGAATCATATGAGCTCCATCAAAATGCTAATGTGTTCATCTGGTCACGTGACTGTGGCCCGTGCGGATGAACCAATCGCAGCTCAGCTCCAGATGAACGCACACGCAGCGGTGATTTCACCCATGTCCACGCAGATGTTGTCCAGGTCGTTTAGCAGCCGTAATAACCAGACCCGCCACCGTCCCAGTCGGCTCTGCGCCACAAACACGGTTGCACATGATTCTTCACAGCTCACGTTCGATAAGGAAGTATTATGGAGTTAATAAAAGCTTGTCTCCATGGAGATGCTATTGCTTTGCCCGCAATGTTCCAGAATATGGCGTTAAATAAACCTTGGCCAATGCACGTTTTCAGTCACACGTGTCTAGTTTGAGCGGGGTCGCCTCTCCACAGATCCGGCCCGCGGCTTGACCTGGTGTCGTCGCCGTAGCGATCAGCTTAATGACATGCTGTGTGTAAAGGAGCCGCGTAATTGTGACGGTTAGAATAATATCGTATTTCTGTCATCGTTCTGGACGATAACAAAAGAAAACTTCATTATTGAATCATAAATGTAAAAAAAACCAAACAATTTCACATTTTCATCAATAATGTATTTTATCTGTAAATGTTCTTTCCCCAGAAGCTTCAGTCACCACATTTCGACCTTTTATTTGGTTAACAATCACTTTAAAAATCCAAATAAAGACACTTTTCATCTTCTTTTGATTTGAATGTGTTTTTTTTTGTTATTGTTTATTTATTTACGTTTATTTCTCATATTTTCCCTGCGTAACATGAAATCGCATGAGTGGGACTGGAATCCTTGAGTTTTCCCGCCGTCGCGTGAGCAGAACGCGCACATTTCCCAATAAACGTTTTTAAAGCTGTAACACTGAAACATATGAACGGGGGAGTATTCTGAACATGATATAATACTGACACGGTATGTGGGATCACTCCGGGGGGACGGCAGCTAAATGCTCTGTGCTCCGCGCTTTAAAGCAGCCGCGCGCTTCTGCGGAGACGCGCGGGACGTTGTGTCCGCGCAGCGCATTCTGAGCGTATTAAAAAGAGTATATGGAATCCACACAGGTAATTATGATAGTGATATTGTTCGTATTTGTCATGGAGATTCAATTAGGGCGCGGTCCTCAGGTGTGTGCTTTATTTAATCACAGGCTTTAATAGGAAAGGAAGAGCGGGAGAATGCGCTGGGCCGGCTTCATTACGGTTTGGATTCTGCAGTTTCCCATGAAAAGAAGACGATTGTAGTGCACTTATTTAACCCAGAATTAAACTGTGTGTAATTGTGTGACTGTTGTGTTGACTCGCACTTGTGTTGTACGTTGTGTGTTTTACTAACGGTTGTTTCCATGAATGTTGCAGTCTGTTTTGTCTCGTTATATGTCCTTTAATTCCCTTTAACATCAATGGCTTTATTACTGTTTATCATATGTTTTATCTAATAATCTAAACATAATCTAAAACTAATCTAATCTAATCTAATTAATCTATATCTCATCTAATATCATCTTTTATGACTTTGTTTAATGTGTTTTAAAGTCCAATTTAGAACATTCAAATGAATTACAGTATTTCATTGAGGTCTTTGGACTGACCAGGGAACTTTTCAGATGAATTATAGGCCCGGGGGCCAAATCAGGCCCTCCAAGCAATTTGATCTGGCCCACGACCCATCTTCCAAATATTGAAACGATAAAGGTGCGTTCGAGGCGCGTCCGCCTGTCCGTCCGAGGGAGGCGGACCTCCTTCACTGTGGAGCTCCTCCAGGTTTCTACTTTCCCAAAGAGGTTTGGTAGTTTTTCCTGCAGAAGGAGGGTCTAAGGACAGGGGGGCTTGGGACATCTGTCTAAGGACACAGGACGCTGGGACATTTCCAAGTCCCTATGAACGTTGTTTATTCTGTTTTTATTCTGTTTTTATTCTGTTTTATTCTGTTTTTTCCACTGCAGCCCCTCGAGGAAACGGCTGTTGTGATTTTGGGCATTACAAAAATAAAATAAATTGAATTGAGTGAATTTACTGGTTTATTTCTGGTTTAGCACACTTTAGACCTGATTGGTACTAGTCTAGTCCTAGTTCTTCTGCAAAGCGATAAATCATGGTATTTCTGTCAAAAATCGACTCAGTAGTTGTTTTACTGTATTGACTGAATTGATGGAAACAGTGTTGGGGTTTTGTGGGACCCAAAGTGGCGTGTTGTGCCCCTGCGGCCCCCCGGCCCTCCGGCCCAGGACACTGCACGAGACAGAAATGACAATCTCAAATAAGATAACAAGTTAAAAAGTGTTTAATTAAATCGTACACTCTTAAAATAAGATTTTCCAACAAGAAAGTTTTGATCCTATTTCAGTATCATTTTCTTTTTATCTTCAAGTGAGAAAATGTTTGTCTTCTTATTTTAATTAAACCAAGATGTTTTATGCTCGTTCTGTTGCCAATGTTATTTTAGGATTTTACAAACTCTATTGAAAAGGAGACAAATACCAGCAAAAGTAAAGTAATGCTGTTGTGTCTTTGCTCCACTTAGTCTTACTTAGAAGTATATTTACTTCTCCCATCGTTTCGTTACTTTTACTCTTAAAGCTCCTGATTTATACCTTCTTCAAAAACGTGAAATACACAACGGTGTGCAGCGGTTCACACGTGTTACGCACTTCCCCAGCGCGTTCCGAGCGTCCTAATTATGATTCGCCATGTTTTTATTAGCGCTTTTCACGACTTTCGGAGCTCAGCGCGCGTTACGCTAAAGCTAGCATGCTAACAGCGCTCGTCCTGCTTTAAGGAGAGTAAAACACTCTTTAATAAGATGCAGAAAGCACACTTTTGACCCATTTTGACACAAAGAGCAGTTGTAATATGTTGTGTAATAAAGTAAAATCCACATTATTACATAGTCCCTTTTAATTTGACGGTTTAAAAGTTACAGTAAATGTTTAGTTTCCTCGTTCACTGCTAGCAACAAGCAACAAGTGACAAAATGCTTTATACTTTTCCTTCCAATGACATTAATAACTTAACCGTGTCACAAATAACTTAACCGTGTCACAACATTGTTCCCTCATCACAAACATGCTAGGCTAAGTTCAATTTAGCGCAATATAAATCCATAAATCATCAACAGACCTGTTCATTACAACTGTGTGCCGGGGGGAGGACGCTAGCTTTTGTTTAACTAGTCTTCGCAATTCAATCTGTTTAGCCAGCAGATGGAGCTCTCAGACAACGTAATCAAATTGTTTTCAGTTTATTTGAATATTCCTAAATCAGGGAGATGCCGAAGCAAAGGCGCTCAAGGACGTGGAATGAGGACAACGGACCTACGCAAACGGCGCGCAGATATTTGTCCTTGAACGTCACGAAACTTTATTCCGCCGCAGAACATTAAAAGACGACACGAAGTTGCGCCTCTTGGCCATCTGCTGATTGACCGGACCCGTCCTCGCTCGCGTGTCAGCATTACTGTGCCTCGACTCAACACTCCTCGTCACTGCAGGAGTGAGCGGCGAACGGCCCCAAGGGACAACTGCAGAGGAAAGAAGAGGGTTGAGGTGTGGCGGAGGGGGGCTGCAGAGAGCGCCGGTAAGAATGGTTGCAGCGCCCTATGGCGGGTCTCCGAGGTCTCTGGACCCGAACGTGTCCCGACGTCTGAACCTGCTGCAGCAACCACACACACACACACACACACACAGGGAGAATATGCAAACGCCCCACACATCCAAAACAGAGTAGAATGCAAGACTTTTGGCACAGTGTGGGAAAGTGCTAACGTAATGTAAAAATAAAACAAATATTTGAGTTTGCTGTACAATAACCCCAACCGCACTTTAAATAACACAGCAAATCTGATCCAAATTATATATATAAAAAAATGAAAACATGTAAAAAATAAAAATAAAATAAATAAATAAATAAAAAGCTTTAGTAAAAAAATATTTTATTATATATTATATTTTTTTTTTACATTATATTTTAAAAATAATGATAATATAAAAAAAATAAAATAAAAAAAATCACGTATAATTTAGGTCTCCAACTAAATAAGTATGTCATGCAGCTAAGTGGTCCTGTAGCCCAAGACAAATAAAGTTGACCTTACCTTTAAATCTACAATTATAATTTACATTCGAGAAGTTGATCTGGTTTACTTTGGATCTTTTTGGCGGCGTAAGCACTCGGGACCCTCTCTCCTAATGTCCCGTATTGTTTTTGCTGCCTGGATCTTTCCGAGGCCTCTGTCCCGCTCCGAGCCCGGGCAGAGTGCTGTCTCATCAGTATCAGCGACCGCTCCGAGGCCTCACACCTGGAGCTCGCACACAGACTCGCACGGTTTTTACTTAATGGAGCTCAGGATAATTCTGTCAGCTAAAACGGGCCCAGCGTGACGGATTCTGCTACATTAGTCCGCTGAGCAGGTGGTCCAATCGAGAAGTTTGCGAATGTGGCCGGAATGCACGTTTAAAATGGAGCTGCGTTTCAGGGCTCCGCGGCATTAAGGCGAAAACATTTGGGAACCTCTCCACGATGGAACGCGGACCGAATCAGTCCCTCCGCTGCAGATCCACGTCTCTCCCCCTCGCTCCTTTCAGGGAGGGCATCTGTGGCCCAAAATTCCTACACGTTATAAATGAGGCCCCAGATCTGTCACTTTGGCCGTGTTTAGACATCTTTAAATTCAAACTCCGAAACATTCGAGGAAAGTCACACACATGGAGAAACAGAAAGTTATACAGCACATCTGCCGGGAGTTTAGAGGCTTAAACTGGGACAAAACCCAGAACTAAGGCTGGACTAGACCAGGACTAGAAGAGGGCCAACCAAGTCTACATTGGGACTCCAGATCACACTAGTACCAAACCAGGACCCCCTGCCCTCTCGTGTTTCCAGTTTGGATAAAAAGTATTGGACTTGACGCAGGGTTGGTTACCTTGTGGACCACCCTGTGTCACCCTGGTGGAAACGGGACTGGAACCTTGTCTAATCAAACCTGTGTTCAGGGTCAGAAGAACTGGATCCGACCGATGAAGAGTCCAGTGCTCTCGATCTAACAATGTGGAGAAGAAAGGATGACAATGAAGCGCATGAGAAAATGTTGTGTCGGAGAAGTGGAACAGTGAATGATCTGTGTTGTCTCTTCTGCTCCCTCTCTCCTCCTCTCTCCCTCTCTCTCCTCTCTTCCCCTCTCTCCTCCTCCTCTCCCTCTCTCGCTCCCTCAGTGCAGTCAATTTAAAGTGATGGATGGACTGGGGCGAGTGAGAGCGGAGGAGGATGAGGCAGATCCTTGTCCCTGGTTCAGAGGAGCTCAAACACCTGCTTCTGTTAAAGTCTCCTCACTTATGACTTTCATCCCAGGTGTGTGAAAAGTTACCCTGAGATCTGTCGAGATGTTTATTAAGAACCCTCTTCAGCTGTTCTCGCTGGTTTTATTTGCTGTTTATTGGCTTCTGGAGGTCATTAAAGATGGAGTTTACAGTGAGGATCATGGTGAAAACACACCAAATTCAATGGGAAACACAACTTTTAACCTCTTTTAAGATGTTTCCTGGTGGATTTTCTGGATTTTAAGCACAACTGAGTCACGATGGAGGTTGTTGACTTGGCGTTACCGTCAGAAAAGTCCACACCATTGTTCTGTATGTATAAGTATAACTTGACTATAGTGCGTATAACACACAGAGCTAGCATCGCAGTAGCATTTAACCCGTAGCTACTTTTCTTGGACCTCTTTTTTATACAGACTTCTTTGTGTCTTTATTTGGTACGATTTAACTCCTACAGTGTTTGTTTGCTCTTGTAGTTGTCGAGCAGTGGCTGACATAGAACGTAGAGATTTGATAGTAGGCGTTCCGTCGCTTATACAACATAGGGCTTGGTCATGTAGACAAAAAGGCTCATCAAGACTTTTGTTCCTCATATTGATCAATCTAGGGTTTGATTTCAGTTTGTCAAATAAAAATGTCTTTCAACATACAAATACTCACAGAACACAAACAAAACAACACAATTTACCACATCAATCATCAACAACAATCATCCTCAAAAGTGTCTCCCCAAACCACACAAAGTGTCTCCCCAAACCACAAAAGTGTCTCCCCAAACACCAAAAGTGTCTCCCCAAACCACAAAAGTGTCTCCCCAAACCACAAAAGTGTCTCCCAAACCATACAAGTCTCCCCAAACCACAAAATGTCCCAACCACAAAAGTTTTCCCCCAAAACTACAAAAGTGTTCTCCCCAAACCACAAAAATATCCAACCACAAAAATGTAAAGTCTTCTCCCCAAACCAAACAAAAGATGTAAATGCTCTCCCCCAAAACCACAAAAGTGTGAAATGTCTCCCCAAACCACAAAAAGTGTCTCCCCAAACCACAAAAGTGTAAAGTCCCCCCCAAAACCTCTCCCCAAACCACAAAAATGTAAATGTCTCCCCAAACCACAAAAACGTCTCCCCAAACCACAAAAATGTAAATGTCTCCCCAAACCACAAAAACGTCTCCCCAAACCACAAAAATGGAGCATTCGCTGTGAACATTAAAACGACCCTTGCATTTCACTGACGATTAGAAATGACGGCTTCTCGATTAACTGATAATAAGACAATTCCCGCTCATGTAAGTCACCTTGCGCCGGCTCTGCTAACCACTCTGCCGTCGCGCGCCTCCCTTCCCGCCTCCACGAGGACGATTGAGCCCGCGCCTGATGTTCTGTGACACGTCCGCTTCTGTTGTCAGAGTCAAATGAAGCACAAAATCCGCCTGAATATGCTCCGTCTATTTGCTGTCTGTCTGAGCGATCACGTGACCAGTCATGTGACAACCTCTCCATTGTCCCGTTTCATTACATTCTCCTCTTCCGCCTGAATCTGTCCGTCTTCCTCTCCTCTCCTGTCATCCTGCAGAGGGAGATGGAGCGAGCTTGAATAGATGTCGCAGGTTTTGACACGTCGCCGCTCTAAAGTGAGTGACAGGAAATATGGAAAAAGGTAGAAAATAACATTTGAATTGAATCGTTTTGTCTGTTACGTCAACCTCAGTCGAGCACCAGAAATGTGGATGTTCCGATGTTCTCGAACACTTGTAGTATAAGCCTGGGTGAACGCAAGCAGACGGGGAAAGGCATGGTATGTCTCCAGACGGCTGAGACACACACAGAGGGTCTGTCCTGGGTCAGAACAACGCCTCAGCTGAGGGGTCTGGGACACAAAGACCCTCCAAACCTGGAGCTCAACATCTCCAGTCTCACAGACGCACAGCCTGTCGCACAGTCCGAGTGGAGCTGGTGGAGGACACGACCCAACTTACACACGATGCAACTGGTTCTCAGTGACTGTACCTCCAAAGTGGCACAGTCACATGACCTGCACAACGACCAGTTTCCATTGGTTCACTTGGTACGGTCCGAAAGTGTTCCCACTGTTTTAAGTGACCCATAGAGGACCGTTTTAGAGGTCCGGAGCCCTTCTGAACTTCTGAAGTGTTCTAGACCCAGTGGACTTTAGCTCAGGAGGAGCTCCAGATGATTGGACCAGAGAGAACGCAGACTCGGGCCAAAACACGAGGCAAAAAGCAGAGAAACCGAGCTCAGACTTGATCTCGTGCTAACGCGCCGTATTCCCACTGATGCTAACTTATACGTTGAGCCTTAGCAACACGAAGCTAGCCAAGCACGTTAGCAACAGCTGTTTCCTGTTTACCACGGCACTCTCTGTATTGATATTGATATTTCCAGGTCTCGTGCACAGCGCCACAAACATCCTTCTGTGAATTGCGGAGCTCGACCTTATGAAGAAAGTTATAATTCAACTACAATTTACATTTTATACATTAAGATCTGGCGTGTTCGGGCGTGTTCGGGCGGGGCAGCAGACCATTAACCGACGCGCTCCAATCAAGTCTAAATAGCACCATTTTTACAGCTCAAAACATACATAATGGGACGTCAGAAGCAGCATCTCTCACCGCCGGAATAATCAGAAACAGGTCAAAATTGTGATCATAATCTGCCCTATATTCGCCGTGCACCGCGGCAACCTGACAGCACGATACATTCTAATGTCCCAAATACAACTCCTGATACTTCATCTTTCATCATAATCCAGGTTTAATCGGATTTTACTGGGACAAATATATTCACTAAATATAGACAGACAATGTCCCCAATTCTATCCAAGTCCACGCTTTAAAGGGATTATGGCGTCGTGAAACCAGCTGGATCAGTTAGAGATGATCGAAACCAGAATGGACGACACACACAAGACCATCTCCAGAAGTTCATCGTCTCAAAAAGTCGATAATCGATTCAAAAGTATTCGTACTCTTCTGTGTGATGAATGTGGACTGTATTTGGCAGGAGTTTGTTGGGCTTAACACGGTTTTGCTGAAGGCGTCTCGCATTGCTGCATGAAGAAGAAAAACATGGTCAATTTGGTCAAAAACTGCGGCCTTTTTGGTGTTTTATCCAAAGCTCTGTTGACGAGCTGCGGCGTGAAGCTAACTGGAGGCACTGCTCCGTCTGAAGCTCAAGTTAGAGTCTCTGCTGATGGTCCGAGCGCCCCCGCTGTCTGATCATTCCGTTCACCTTTCAACAAGACAATAAATCAAACAAAAAAAGCACAAAGAACCCGTTATGACTGAGATGAGAGTGATGCGCTGAAAGTAAAACCGTAAATGAACTCGCTAAAATCCCAAATATGAGTCAAATGCGTCCTGTTTCCGTGGGGACAACCAGACGACAAAGAGGCAGACGGAAGGTAAATAAACTCTCTGAGAACGAGCGGGAAGAGGCTCCTCCTCCAGGTACGCGTCAGGTCTGTGGAGATGCAAAGCCCACTCACAGAGGACTCACTTTTTAAATACATTTCCAGTGCAATGAAAACAAACAGAAAAAAAACAAATCTAAAGAACATTTAAATATGTTTTACTTTTGCTGTACTTTTTCGGGGGGAGGGGCTAAAAAGTGATGCATTTTCTAAACACAAAATAAAATGGCTGCCACACAACAGAATGTCTCTAATTGAACTTGGCCAAAAACGATTACGGCTCGTACAGAATCCATACGTAGGATCCATAACTCCCCCACGTCTGCAGGGGGCAGTCTCTCTCCTGCGAGTTCGGCTGCAGTCGGCTCCTGATTGCCTTTTTGAACATCTCATCTGTACATCTACACCTGAACACCCCCCCCCGCCCCGCCCACCCCCAGTGTTGACCTTTTGAAATGAAGACGTATTAACCTATAGCCCGCCGTTAATTTGCTAATTAATCAAACGCGGTGCTATGGCGGGACGTTAGCAATCGACCCGTTAGCGCGCGCACCTCTCGTTCCAAGAGTTCGGCGTTGGGGGGGGGGGGAAAAAAAAAAAAAGTGGCGCGCGGTCAATGGAAATTTCATCTGCAGACATTGATTTTCATACCTGGGATGGCACGGCGGATGGAGATGGAGGTATTGATCGGGAATAAAGGAGAAGAATGAGAACGCCTGATCGGGTTGAGGCCTTTTGAGGGGGGAGTCGGCGAGGACGGGGGCATTTCCGCCGTGGATTTGAAGACTTCATTAAGAGAATATTGAGAGGAATTACAGAGCAAAGTGCTGGACAGCGCCGGGACTGCGAGGACAGAGCGCAGTATGATCGACTTCTTTGTCACATTCTTTAACCCGACTTTACGGTTGAGAATCCAGTCCGTTACAGGAGCTTGTGATCGTACTTTTGGTGGAGTATTTTTGGTTCTATTTTACGTTTATTTGACATTTTCACTTTTTTTTGTTCTGTTTTTAAATATATATATACAATAGAAACAAGAAACAGGACCAGAGAGCTAGACAAAAAATATATAATATCAATAATAATAATAATAATAATAATAATAATAATAATAATAATAATAATAGAAAAAATAATAATAGAAAATAATAATAATAAATAATAATAATAATAATAATAATACAAAAAAAATAATACAAAAAAATATAATTAATAAAAAATAAAAAAAATAATTACAAATAATGACAAATTGAATGAAGGCACAGTAATAGTCAAGTCCCATTCAGTCCAAAGTTTATCAAATTTGTCCATTTCCACATTTAATCCGAATGTACTGAGGTTTGTGCCATCCATTTGTTTGTTCGAATAGTTTTTTTTTTTTACATTAGGTCTGTGCAGGCCGCGGTTAAGCAAAGAATACTGTCGTTAAAATGGGTTTGTTTTGGGGAAAATGGTCACGTATCGCACTGTAGTTTAGTTCAGTCTTTACTCGAAGGGACGACGTGCAAAGATGTTCCACACCACATTGTACTCTGCAGCTAAATAAAACCCAAATACACTCACACACAACCACACACAACCACACACAACCACACACAACCACACATCTGATTCAAGCATTTACATAAACGGTATGAATGACCTACCAGTATTTTAACAGTCCATAAAAACTCTCTTCATCCTGTGAAGAAGGGCGTGTTCAGTTACATATTTCCGTGTTACACACACGCATTTGCGCAGCATGTGGTGTTGCATGTCATAAAGCTTTTAACGAGGCGCTACATTAGGCTAATTATAAACGGAAGAGTGTTTTAATTGTTAATGCTGACAAGTTTGATTGTTCCAGAGCCACGTTTTAAGCCCCCGCAGAGAAATGTCGAAGAATCTGTTTGACTTTTTAGTCCAGCAGACGATGGCTCCGCCCCTTTTTGTTGCGTTCGATTCTGCGTTTGGACGAAACAAAGTCCAAGAGAAATCTCCGAAGTGGATGAAATGAAGTTATATCAAAAAAATCATGATCTTTCGGAGCAGATTTGTCCGTTTTGCCTGTTGTTTCTGGCCTTAACTGCATTTCTAAAGATTTGCAAGTCAGATAAAAACCAAAAATGGCAGAGACTTTGCATTTGTCGAACCTCCACCTGTTAAAGGACAGCGAAACACTGTGCCGTTACTGTGACGACGCGGCGGCCATCGGCGTTTGGATCAGTCCATTAGACGCCGGTGGTGTTGGTAACGAGGTCAAGGGGCTGCTCTGGTGTGACAAAACCAGGTTAGAGCACACGCACACGCATCTGGAGTCTGGCCTTTCACTTTATGATGATGTTTTATCTGTGCTGACGAAGAGGAGCCTGAGCCCGAGCCCACCTGATGGAGGGGAACGATGGGTTTTGATGAATGTCTGCGCCTCAACGACAGGAAACACACAAAGTCATGATTTGACTTTGCAGAAAACACTTTGATTTAAGGACTGAACGTGAACGAGAGAATTGGATGAACGAATGAATTTGACACGTCTTATGCAGTGCGTTTGCTTCAATGTAAAAAGAAAGGCTTTTTAAGTGTAAAATCAACACATGTTTGAGACGTAATCTGAAAAATGCAAAGAGATTCAGGTTTAAAATGTCTTCCTTCACTTTGTCGACATTAGTTTAAGAAATAGAAGATAAATGTACATCTTATTGAATATTTGAGTGAATTAGACCTGGATGAAACGCGCCGTAGATTTCAAACGTTCATAAATCAGTTTTAGAATTAGATATCAACAAATCCTTCAGTTCAGTCAGTCAAAGTCTTGTTGAGTCCAAGTTCGTAGAGTTGGGCGTGTTCAGGAGCCACTTTAAGGTCTTTGTCGCTGTGGGAGAAAAAAATACATGTACAAACACATTAAAACGTCTCACATAAATCTACGGATGAAGCGGGATGAAATACTAAAACGTGCAAACTGGAAACAGAGTCTCACGCTTGATCGTCCCACACTAAACAAAAGCACTGCGATCGGCATGGAATCGGACCCTTTTGAGAAGTCAGGAGAACTTTCTGAAGCCAGGAACTGACAGTCGTGTCTTTATTTCATCTAGTGTAAACATTTATTTGTGCCTTTCCTTTAGAGTTCCTATCATAACATACTTTACTGCCTCTTTGATTAAATATTCCTCCTTAACGGTAAACCAGGGGCCTTTTACCCGCTCCTCTGGCCCATATCCATAAACCAACCCTGGATTAGAGCTTTATAATGCCCCCTGGACTGTGATGCATTCAGGGGACTCTTAACGGCGGAGGAAATCCAGACGCCTCCTCAGATCTACGATGTTCCTGAGATCAGCCGTGCACGTACAATGTGAAAGGCTTTGGTTCCTGGACCTGTGTTTGTGACGGAGAAGGAGGGGCAGCACCAAGGACAGAGGCGCGGTTATCTGTGATCTAATGAGAGGGAATCAGGACTGGACCAGGACTGGACCAGGACTGGATTGGGTTTGGGCTAATGCACTGTGGAGGGATAAACAAGGCTGTAAACCAGGCGCCGCACTGCCCAATCAAAGGCTTCGCTTTCTTTTGAATAACAATGATACAAATGTTTACGATCGCACACAAAACGTCTGAACGCAGCTTCTGGTTAAGGCCGAGCACAGACCGAGGTCCAGACCGAGCCCAGGCCGAGCCCAGACCGAGGTCCAGACCGAGGTCCAGACCGAGCCCAGGCCGAGGTCCAGACCGAGCCCAGGCCGAGGTCCAGACCGAGCCCAGGCCGAGCCCAGGCCGAGCCCAGGCCGAGGTCCAGACCGAGCCCAGACCCGAGCAAAGGCCGACGCCCAGACCGAGCCCAGGCCGAGCCCAGACTGAGATCAGAGACCGGGCGGCCCGGGAGGTCCAGACCGGGGAGCCCAGGCCGAGGTCAGACCGAGCCCAGGCCGAGGTCCAGACGAGACCCAGGTCCACGAGGCCAGACCGAGCACAGGCGAGCCCAGACCGAGCTGTCGACCGAGTCCAGGCCGAGCCAGGAGGGCCGAGCTCCAGACGGTGGGCCTCGAGGTCCAGACCGAGCCCAGACTGGCGGCCGAGGTCCAGACCGAGCCCAGGCCGAGCCCAGACCGAGCCCAGGCCGAGGTCCAGACCGGACGCAAACTTATTTTGTGAGAGTGAAAGCTTGAATGAGTCATGCGCTCAGACGGACACATGGTTTAAATGGACTGGATCAGGTCTTTTCTACTTGGGGCCATTGGCCTTGGGGCCGGACCCTGTAACAAAAGTTCTGCTCGCGCTGAATATCCACAACACTGTTCCAAGTCGACTTAATACAGTAACATCATGGATTTTGGTGAGAAATAACTGCTTTCCCAACACGCTTTTGTCAAAAATGCCCTTCCTGAACTGAACCAGAATTAAACTATGCCTAAACTAGAACTAACCAGGTCTGAACCAGGACTAACCAAGACCAAACGAGGCCTAAACTAGTGCCAACCCAGAATTAAACCAGTAAACAAGACCATGATTATTATTTTCTTGGTCTTTGGACGATACTGTACTGTACGTCGTGGGCCGGATTAAATCGCTTGGAGGGCCTGATTTAGCCCCCGGGCCTTATGTTGTGTAGCCCTGGACTAAACGGTGGTCGAAACAGCCGGTGCCGCGTCGGCCGGTGCCGCGTCGGCCGGTGCCGCGTCGGCCGGTGCCGCGTCGGCCGGTGCCGCGTCGGCCGGTGCCGCGTCGGCCGGTGCTGCGCGGTGCAGGCTCGGATTCTTGAGGAACTCGGATTTGTCGTGAATTTATTTCGGACCAACGCATTTTGAGCGTCGAGTCTTCATCGGTCTTCATCGGTCTTCATCGGTCTTCATCGGTCTTCATCGGTCTGCATCGGGGCCGGACCAATCATTCTATCATGAGATTCGGACCCCATTAGAGAGGAGGAGACGGCTTGTAGTTATTTAGTTTGAGGTTCGGGGGTTTAATCTGCCTCTTCACTGACAAATACACTGTTTACAAGTAGTTTTCTGTGTAAATAATTGACTAGAGTCTTAAAGTGAGGGGAAAGACAGAGCGAGAGAGAAGAGCGAGACGGGAGGAAGAGGGGGCGAGCGTGTGAGGGATGGGAGACCCCCGGGGCGAGCGCGTAAGTCAATTAAAATGCGTAAAATCAGGTCTGACTCGCGCTGTAATTCGAACGTGGAATAAGAAGCACATTTTCACACATTAAAGTCGGTTTTGTGTCAGAATCTCGCCCTGATGTTCGGCTTCTTGTAAAACGAGCGAGCGTGAAACACGAAAACAGCGCCAAAGCTAATTGTCCTGCAGACACACAACGATGACACACGAGAGCTTAAGTCCCGTAGGCTAAATATGCTTTTTCTTTTAGTCAATTAGCATCTCCATCTGATTAGCAAGTAGAAGATTTCAGAACCGTCGCGTGCAGCCGGATGTAGACCTGGTTTAATCTTACTTTAGACCCGGTTTTAGAGTGACTTTTGAGCGACGCTTTTCATAAAAAAAAAAAGCTTTAATTCCTCTCCGTTTGATGTCGGTTTTGTCTGCGTTTGTCGTCACCTGCTTTTGGCGTCGTCCCGGCGACTATCAGCTCCGCGGTCCGCAACAGCCCCCCGATCCTCTCTGATTGCGCGGCGCGATGGTAATTACACACTAACTATCCCTGAAACGAGCCGCAGATCCGGGGGGCCAGGTGCTGTGGCAGGTGCCTCCCCCGCCGCCTCGCGCTCATCACGGAGCTGATAGTCGCCGGGACGACGCCAAAAGCGGGGGGGGGGGGGCGGAAATGCAGACTGGGGCAGACGCCGGTGTCGGAAAAAAAATCTGAAATCTTCTCGCAACAGAGCTTGAAATAGTCTAAAAGAAGTTGTAAAATTGTACAAAATGACGTGGCTGCGATGGAGCAACGTGTCATAATTGGGGGCGTGGTCTACAGTACGGGAAAACTCTCCGTTGATTTAAAAAAAAAAAAGAAAACTGTTTCCCTTTTCCAATACATTTCCTGGTGAATTATGTCTATTTAACGCACAATTAATTAAAATCAGTCTTACGTAGCACGCAGCGCTAGCGTGGCGATAGCATCTAGCCGGCCGCTATCGTTAGCATTCTTGGATAACTGTACACATTTGGGGGCTTTACCGCTCCGTTCTCCTGCATGTGTCTTCGCGTCTGTATTTGGCACGAGTCTAAACGTGATGAAGCAGCTCTTCTACATTGAAATGAATGGATTGTTGAGATCTGCTCGCGCGCGTTCCCTCAGATGTCGACCGTATCTTCGTCTGACAGAGCCGTGTGTTTGTTGTAAACTCCATTCGCGGGCAGAACGAGCCGGTGACGCTTTATAGACTTAAAAACGGCACGGGTGAAGTCCGGATTTTGACCCGTAACTGAACAATGCACGAGCTCGTAAACAGGATTAACGACGCAAAAGACCTGCTTTGGACTTGGTTTGGACCAGGATTTATTTTTCTCTCAGTTCAGTGGTTTTGGCTGAACTGATCTTGCTGTATATATTTCACTTTTATTCTCACACATGTTTTATTCTACATTTTAGCACGGTCTACACTTTTTACTATTCATATTATTGTTCATTGCTGTATGTCGCACTTCATCGTCGAAGCAAGTTCACCGACAATGGCAATAAAACGTTTCTGGTTCTGATTTGGAGGACGCACGTCTCTTCAGACATCCTGTGATATGTTTTAGACCCGTGTTGTCCGTGTGTGTGTGCCTGTGTGTGTGTTTGTGTGTGTGTGTGCTCTGTGTGTGTGTGTGTGTGTGTGTGTGTGTGTGTGTGCTCTGTGTGTGTGTGCTTGTTGTGTGTGTTGTGTGCTCTGTGTGTGCTCTGTGTGTGTGTGTGTGTGTGTGTGTGTGCTCTGTGTGTGTGCTGTGTGTGGTGTGTGTGTGTGGTGTGTGTGCTGTGTTGTGCTCTGTGTGTGGCTGTGTGTGCTCTATGTGTGTGTGTGTGTGTGTGTGCTCTGTGTGTGTGTGTGTGTGTGTGTGTGGTGCGTGTGGTGTTGTGTGTGTGTGTGCTGTGGTGTGTGTGTGTGTGTGTGTGTGTGTGTGTGTGTGTGCTCTGTGTGTGTGTGTGTGTGCTCTGTGTGTGTGTGCTCTGTGTGTGTTGTGTGTGCGCTCTGTGTGTGTGTGTGTGTGCTCTGGTGTGTGTGCTCTTGTGTGTGTGTTGTGCTTGTGTGGTGTGTGCTGTGCGTGTTTGTGTGTGTGGGTGTTGCGTGCTCTGTGTGTGTGTGTGGGCGTGTGTGTGTGTGCTCTCTGTGTGTGTGCGTGTGTTGTTGTGTGTGTGTGGACTATGGGCACAGATGTCCTCTCTTGAGAAGTGGCCTGTTTTTTAATAATCATTTTATAATCAATTAAATCGATTAGTTGTTGCAGCTCTTGGTTAAAATTAGGCTTCTGGACGTGTCATGGCAACGGCTGCCATGACGGTGTGACTGTGATTCCTGTTCTTATGATGTCACCAAGAACAGAACAGTAAAATTAATCCTCTCCCGCTATTTTTCACAACATTGCGTAAAACACATACTTTGAAGACGTACAACTACAGAGGACGTACAACTACAGAGGACGTACAACTACAGAGGACGTACAACTACAGAGGACGTACAACTACAGAAGACGTACAAGATAACAGATAACACAGAGGACGTACAACTACAGAGGACGTACAACTACAGAGGACGTACAAGTACAGAGGACGCAAGTACGAAGACGACAACTACAGAGGACGTAACAAGTACAGAAGACGTACAACTACAGAGGACGTACAACTACAGAAGACGTACAACTACAGAGGACGTACAACTACAGAAGACGTACAACTACAGAGGACGTACAACTACAGAAGACAGTGGGTGGCGATAAGTGCACCTTTTCAGTTGACTGCCGACCCGCCATTAAAAGCAACACAACAACAACAACAACAACAGAAAGGAGATGGGCCTATTACAGCACAAGCAGCAGACGAGGGCGGAGAACACAGCTCTCTGGCACAGTCGAAAAGAATGAAGTCTGAAGTCTGAAGTCTAAAGGATAAAGTCTAAAGGATAATGTCTAAAGAATAAAGTCGAAATAATATAAAGTTGAAAAGAATAAAGTCTAAAGAATAAAGTTAAACTCTAAAGAATAAAGTCGAAAAGAATAAAGTCTAAAGAATAAAGTTTAAAGTCTAAAGAATAAAGTTTAAAGTCTAAAGAATAAAGTCTAAAGAATACAGTCTAAGACATACAACTACAGTAGGTGGTGGTAAATGCACCTTTTCAGCCACTAAAATCAACACAACAACAACAACAACAACATTAGTTCACTGCCGTTTGAAGAGACGAGGCACATTTCACTGCAGCAAACGGAGACCTCAGTGGTCCGAGCACGAGCCATGGAACCTCCACAGAACTACAGCTCGACGGACTGTGACGTTAGTTGGAGAAATGAAACGCATTTCATGTAAATGACTATCTTCACGAAATATTTGCCAGAACATGAATCTACGAGTTCGACTCAACAGGCAGACCAGCCGTGTGGAGCTTCCTGAAGAAGACCCGACTTTATCAGAGCTTGCAGACCATATCAGGCAGACCCTGCTGCCTTCACAGGGCCTGAGCCCCAACATAGAGCTCAGCATGTCCTTGAACGGCACAGAACCTCTTTCAGACGATGGACAGACTCTATCATCTTGCAGCATCGTGTCTGGAGATTTGATCTGTGTCATTCTGCCTGGACAGACTCAGACCCAGCGTTCAACTTTGATCTCATACAATGAACCCAGCTGCAGCAGCTCCGCCATGCGCCGAGAAGTCTTGGAGTCTCAACAGGGCGTCCCCAGTTGGGAGCCCATGTTATGTAGAGAAGCAGAAGATGGTCAAGCTCCTCTTTCTCTTGAACTCCTCTATCATGGAGCCCACAGCACAAGTCCCAGTGATGCCATCATTGTGGTCGGACACTTGCTGATGCTCGAAACAGGATTTACTCCTGAAGGACGTGAGCTCCAGTCAGTGGACATGCCGGCCGGGTGGAGAGGTGCAGGGGGGGTTTACAAGCTGAAGTACAGCCATGTTCTATGTGGAAACACCAGTGCAATTCTGGCAGCCGTGTGCACCGGCCCGACGCTTGTCATTAATGCAGTGCTGAAAGTTGATGAAAACGCGTGTGTAATTGGGAAACTATATTTGAATCCATCCAGTTATGTGACCAATGAGTGGCCAGGGGAGCATGCTGCTGCAGCTCTCAAAGGTCTGAGGCAACTGTCCAAAATATACAAAGACATGCTGGCATATCCTCTGATTGCTGCTGCGAGAGAAGCAGTGGCTTTGCCTGTCGCCTTTGGTCTCCCGGCTCTTCCACCGGAGCTCCTCCTCAGTGTGCTAAGGCTTCTGGATGTACACTCTCTGACCAGGCTGTCCATGGTCAGCAGACACTTTCTCATCATCACGTCTGACAATACACTGTGGAAGCATCTCTATCAGAGAGACTTCGACCCTGATGCCAGGGATCGTTCCAGAGATGTCAACTGGAAAGAGCTTTATACAAAACATTACAACACTCACAAAAACTATCATCACCTGAGCTATCATTCTCGTCCTCCATATTCAAGTACTCGTCCTTTCGGCTTCGAGCCCATTTTTGACCAGAGACCAGTCCTTCCACGCCTCAGGTTATTCCTCTCCCGCCGTTACCCTACGAGTCCATTTCAACTCTATACTCCCAGATCAAGAGGCAGAGACCGAGGTTTCATCTGAAGCTGTCAAAGAAAATCAAAATACAGCTCGACTTTGTTCAACAACTGGATGTCAACGGCACGAGCAAAGTCCGCAAGGTTTTTGAACTCGCAGCTAAACTTGGATGATCAGCCACGTTTAGAGAGAGGAAAAGAAGGCCCCACTCACAAGACCACTTTCTCCTTTGAACTAACTATTGGAGATTTTACTGTAAAAGTTGAAGGACCAACAGTAATTACTACCAAAATGCAGACCGCCGGACAGGTTTTAGACCTCATCACAGCACTGAGACTGCTGTTGTCACTGTTGTCACGGTGACAAATGACATCCACCTGAACACTGACGCGGGCAAAGCCTCAGTCTTAATTCTGTTAGATCTGAGTGCTGCTTTTGACACTGTCGATCATGGGACCCTCTTACAGAGACTAGAGGACTGGGTGGGCATCACTGGCACTGCCCTAAACTGGTTAAAGTCATATCTGGAAGACAGGAAGTTCTTTGTTGGAATTAGTATAACTGTGTCTCAGACCAGATGCCCCTGACCTGTGGGGTGCCCCAAGGGTCAATCCTGGGACCCCTTCTGTTCAACCTCTACATGCTGCCGTTAGGTCAGTTGATACGCAGCATGAGAATGTGTTCCTATCACAATTATGCAGACGACACTCAGATTTATGTTTCCATGACGACAGGTGACTATGGACCAGTGGATTCACTCTGTCACTGCATCCAACAGATCAGTGTGTGGATGCACAACAACTTTCTCCAGCTGAACTCAGACAAGACTGAAATCATGGTCTTTTGGCCACAGAAACAAAAGAGAAAGTGTTAACAGTCACCTCCAGAGTCTCCTCCAGAGTCTCCCCAGAGTCTCCTCCAGAGTACTCCAGAGTCTCCTCCAGAGTCTCTCCTCCAGAGTCTCCTCCAGAGTCTCCTCCAGAGTCTCCTCCAGAGTCTCCTCCAGAGTCTCCTCTCCTCCAGAGTCTCCTCCAGAGTCTCCTCCAGAGTCTCGCTCTAAAACCTACACATCAAGTTAGAAATCTGGGGGTAATAATGGACTCAGATTTGAATTTTAACAGCCACGTCAGATCAATCACATCAGCAGCTTTTTACCATCTAAAAAACATGGCCAAAATCAAAAGTTTAGTGTCTAAACCAGACCGGACTATGAGGACCTCAGGGGACCGGCCTCGACCGGCCTCCTGCTGGTGCCAGAGTCAGGTCTAAACATGGACCGGCCTCCTGCTGGTGCCAGAGTCAGGTCTAAACATGGACCGGCCTCCTGCTGGTGCCAGAGTCAGGACTAAACATGGACCGGCCTCCTGCTGGTGCCAGAGTCAGGTCTAAACATGGACCGGCCTCCTGCTGGTGCCAGAGTCAGGTCTAAACATGGACCAGTCCTGATGATGTGAGACAGGTTCTACTCTGGCATTATTCAAATCTAAGCTAAGCTAGCTTTTGTTTAGCTGTTTAACTTTGTTTAGACTGAAAGGATTTTCTTTGCACTCTTCTCTTTTATGTCTTAAACTGTTTTGTGATTTCTGTCATGTCTTTGGGATTTTAATTGCCTTGTGCACAAATTGTACTCTACAAATAAACGTGCTTCTTTCAATTCAATGTATTTCTGTAACAGCAGTTTCCTCGAGCGGAAAAAAAACAGAATCAAAACAGAATAAACAATGTTCATAGGGACTTGGAAATGTCCCAGCGTCCTGTGTCCTTAGACAGATGTCCCAAACCCCCCTGTCCTTGGACCCTCCTTCTCGGCCAGGAAAAACTACCAAACCTCTTTGGGAAAAAGTAGAAACCTGTAGGAGTTCCACAGTGAAGGAGAGATCCGACTCCCTCGGATGGACAGGACACGCCTCAATTTGCAGATACACGATGGAGCTGGACCCTCTCAGGAGGAGAACCAGTTCTTCGAGGCCGATGAAGAACCGTTCATATGGAGTAGAACGTTCTCCAGGCAGATGAGGAGCATCTGGATCCACAGGTCATCGATGTGCCTGCTCCACGAAGCACGATTCATTTTTCACGTTTTTTTCACGTTTAGACCTGGTTTAGACCTGGTTTAGACCCGGTTTAGACCCGGTTTAGACCCGGTTTAGACCCGGTTTGGACCTGGTTTGGACCTGGTTTAGACCTGGTTTAGACCCGGTTTAGACCCGGTTTAGACCCGGTTTAGACCTGGTTTAGACCCGTTTAGACCCGGTTTGGACCTGGTTTGGACCCGGTTTGGACCCGGTTTGGACCCGGTTTGGACCCGGTTTGGACCCGGTTTTGGACCCGGTTTGACCCGGTTTGGACCCCGGTTTAGACCCGGTTTAGACCCGGTTTAGACCCGGTTAGACCCGGTTTAGACCTGGTTTAGACCTGGTTTAGACCTGGACAGAACTGTGATTTATTCTTCTCTCAGTTCAATGGATTTGGCTGAACGGATCTTGCTGTATATATTATTATATTATTTTATATATATATATATATATATATATATATATATATATATATATATATATATATATATATATATATATTATATATTATTGTATTGCACAGTCTATACTTTTACTATCATTATTGTTCGTTGTTTTATGTGTTTATGCGTTGCCTTTCATTCGAGGCAAGTTCTGAGTTTGTGGCAGTAAAACTTTAACTTTCCTCAGTCTTGTAGAACTTCAGACAAACGCACAATAGGTCTTCTTCAGCACTCTTCCTCCTCTGTCTGTTTTGTGCCTCTGCTCCAGCTGCTCCTGTGATATGTTCGCCTGATTTAGACCTGTGTGTGTGTGTGTGTGTGTGTGTGTGTGTGTGCTCTGTGAGTGTGTGTGTGTGTGTGCGTGTGTGCTGTGTGTGCGCTCTGTGAGTGTGTGTGTGTGCGCTCTGTGTGTGTGTGCTGTGTGTGTGTGTGTACGCTCTGTGAGTGTGTGTGTGTGCTGTGTGCTCTGTGAGTGTCTGTGTGCGTGTGTGTGTGTGCGTCAGCTCTGTGTGTGTGTGCTCGTGTGTGCGTCTGCTCTGTGAGTGTGTGTGTGTGCTCTCTGAGTGTGTGTGTGTGCGTCAGCTCTGTGAGTGTGTGTGTGTGTGTGTGTGTGTGCTCTGTGAGTGTGTGTGTGTGCGTGTGTGTGTGTGTGTGTGTGCTGGTGTGTGTGTGTGTGTGTGTGTGTGCTCGTGTGTGTGTGTGTGTGTGTGTGTGTGCTTGTGTGTGTGTGTGTGCGTGTGTCTGTGTGCTCTGTGTGTGTGGTGTGCTCTGTGAGTGCGTGTGTGTGCGTGTGTGCTTCAGCTCTGTGTGTGCGTGTGTGTGTGTGTGTGTGCGTCAGCTCTGTGTGTGTGTGTGCGTGTGTGTGCGTGTGTGTGCGTCAGCTCTGTGTGTGTGTGTGTGTGTGCGTGTGTGTGTGTGCGCGCGTCAGCTCTGTGTGTGTGTGTGTGCTCTGCTGTGTGTGTGTGTGTGTGCGTCAGCTCTGTGTGTGTGTGTGTGCTCTGTGAGTGTGTGTGTGTGCGTCAGCTCTGTGTGCGTGTGTGTGTGTGCTCTGTGAGTGTGTGTGTGTGTGTGTGTGTGGACTATGGGCACAGAGATGGTCTTCTCTGACAAGTGTCAATGCCGTCAATATGTGAATGTGAAAAGAACAACATAATGCATAATAATCAGGTTTAAGTGTGTGTTTGAGATGATCTACGACAGGGAAAGAGGGAGAAGGAACAGGCCAAGTGTCAGGAGAGGCGGGGCTTTAGGAACAGGCCAAGTGTCAGGAGAGGCGGGGCTTTAGGAACAGGCCAAGTGTCAGGAGAGGCGGGGCTTTAGGAACAGGCCAAGTGTCAGGAGAGGCGGGGCTTTAGGAACAGGCCAAGTGTCAGGAGAGGCGGGGCTTTAGGAACAGGCCAAGTGTCAGGAGAGGCTTTTCTTCTAAACTATTCAAGAACAGCAGCTTTCAGATCTTGCCACAGATTCTCAATTGGACTCAGGTCTGGACTTGGACTGGGTCCTTCACACACATGAATCTGTTTTGTTCTAAACCATTCCATTGTAGCTCGGGCTTTATGTTCAGGGTCGTTGTCCTGCTGAAGGTGACCCCCCGCCCCCGCCCCAAGTCTTTTGCAGATGGAAACAAGTTTTCTTCCAAGATTGCCCTGTATTTGGCTCCATGCATCTTCTCATCAGCCCTGAGCAGCTTCCATGTCCCTGCTGAGGAAAAGCTGCCCACAGCCTGATGCTGCACCTCCGTGTTTGACAGTGGGACAGATGGTGTGTTCAGGTTGAACAGTGTTCGGTGAGATGTTCAAGGCTTGGGAAATGTGTAAAACGGTTTAAAACCCAACCCTGCTTTAGATGAGACACAGTGGACTCTCTTCAGTCATGAGGTCAAAGTTCAGTCTTTCAATCATCAATCAATCAATCATCAGGAAACTTCTGACAGCAACACTCTTGAATGCTAAGTGTGTATTGGCTAAAACCTGGTCATGTGACTCTGACGCCTAAGACGTCCAGTGCGGCTTGCGCCCCCTTGTGTGGGGGCGGCGCTTAGGCCTCGCAGGGTCCGCACTCGCCCTCTGTTTGAGCTTCAGTGTCGCTCTTTCACAAAAAATGCCAAAACATTGTATTAGTTTGTGGTTGTGACGTGACAAAATGTGAAAAAGGGTCCGTATACTCACAAGCCACTGCATTTAGCTTCATTCAGACTTTGCTCCTTTTCTGAGCCTCACAAAAACACTCAGTTTCACATTTCCCAGATTTGATTCGTTTCCTGTGCTGTTTTTGAGTCCATTACCCATCACCATCATCGTTCTGAGCATTTCTGCGTCAAATCGCCGTCCTAACAACTGCGTGCGTTCATTAGCATGTCGGGTTAAGCTAGCTTTTGTTTATTTCCCCATGGAAATACTTGCTAACAGTAGATGGAGCTCTAACACCAAATCTTGATGGGTTAACGCCTGACTCAATACATGATTTTATATTCTGAAACAGGAAGTGCAGCGTATGCAATGCAAAGTAAAGATAGACCTGGTTTAGTCCTGGTTTAGACCTGGTTTAGTCCTGGTTCAGTTCTGATTTAGACCTGGTTCAGTTCTGATTTAGTCCTGATTTAGTCCTGATTTAGTCCTGGTTTAGTCCTGGTTTAGTCCTGGTTTAGTCCTGGTTTAGTCCTGGTTCAGTCCTGGTTCAGTTCTGATTTAGACCTGGTTCAGTTCTGATTTAGTCCTGATTTAGTCCTGATTTAGTCCTGGTTTAGTCCTGGTTTAGTCCTGATTTAGACCTGGTTTAGTCCTGATTTAGTCTTGATTTAGACCTGGTTCAGTTCTGATTTAGTCCTGATTTAGTCCTGATTTAGTCCTGATTTAGACCTAGTTCAGTCCTGGTTTAGTCCTGATTTAGACCTGGTTCAGTCCTGGTTTAGTCCTGATTTAGACCTGGTTTAGTCTTGATTTAGACCTGGTTTAGTCCTGGTTTAGTCCTGATTTAGACCTGGTTTAGTCTTGATTTAGACCTGGTTTAGTCCTGAGAGTCAAACCCTGAGAAAAGAGTAAAAGCCTAATTCCCAGAGCCTGAGCGGGCGCCTCTGCCCAGGCCTCTGCCCAGGCCTCTGCCCAGGCCCCTGCCCAGGCCCCTGCCCAGGCCTCTGCCCAGGCCCCTGCCCAGGCCTCTGCCCAGGCCTCTGCCCAGGCCCCTGCCCAGGCCTCTGCCCAGGCCTCTGCCCAGGCCTCTGCCCAGGCCTCTGCCCAGGCCTCTGCCCAGGCCTCTGCCCAGGCCTCTGCCCAGGCCTCTGCTTCTGCTCACACTGTGCCACGTTCATCTGTGCTTCTGTCAGACCCGTGATGTATGAACGTGCTGGAGCCTCAGCACAGAGCTCCTGCTCTTATATGCAGCATGTTTACATTATTCATCAATCCAATGGTTCTAAAAGGTTTTGCACAAAGCGCCACCAGAGGAAATACCAAAAAGCAAGGCACTCCAGACTGTTTTTGACCCCAACGTCCACATGGGTTCAGAACGGTGTATTCAGGCCTCCAAACGCCTGCCACGGACACAGTAAATGGATACCTTTTGGACTGTACTTTTGGCAAAACTGTACTTTGTAAATGGCCGACGCAAACGGCACCAACAATCACATCCAGACTTGATTTGGAAAAGGACAGATTTTGAACCAAATGGAACGTTCACAAAAAGAACAAGTAAAGTAAGTAAGTAAAGTATGTAAAGGAACAAAACACAAGTAAAGTAAGTAAGGGAACAAAAACAAGTAAAGTATGTAAGGGAACAAAAACAAGTAAAGTATGTAAGGGAACAAAAACAAGTAAAACAAGTAAGGAAACAAAAACAAGTAAAGTATGTAAGGGAACAAAAACAAGTAAAGTATGTAAGGGAACAAAAACAAGTAAAGTATGTAAAGGAACAAAACACAAGTAAAGTAAGTAAGGGAACAAAAACAAGTAAAGTAAGTAAGGGAACAAAAACAAGTAAAATATGTAAGGGAACAAAAACAAGTAAAGTATGTAAGGGAACAAAAACAAGTAAAGTATGTAAGGGAACAAAAACAAGTAAAGTATGTAAGGGAACAAAAACAAGTAAAGTATGTACAAAACCACAAGTAAAGTAAGTAAGGACAAAACACAGTAAGTAAGTAACGGGAACCAAAACAAGTAAATAAGTAAGGGAAACAAAAAACACAGTAAATGAGTAAGGAACAACACAAGTAAAGTTGTAAGGAACAAAACAAGTAAGGATAGGAACAAACACAAGTAAACGTAATAAGGGAACAAAACAATAAAGTATGTAAGGAACAAACACAATAAAGTAAGTAAGGAACGAAACAAGTAAAGTATGTAAGAGAACAAAAACACAGGTAAAGAAATAAGAACGGAAAACAGAAAGTATGTAAGGAACAAAAAAGTTAAGTATGTAAATGACAAACACAAGTAAAAGTATGTAAAGAACAAAACAGTAAAGTAAGTAAGGGAAAAAAAACAAGTAAGTATGTAAGGGAACAAAAACATAAGTATTTAGGGAAGCAAACAGTAAGTAATTAATGGAACAAAACAGTAAATAAGTAAGGGAACCAAAAACAAGTAAAGTAAGAAGGGACAAAACAAGTAAGTAAGTAAGGCGAACAAAAACAAGTAAAGTAAGTAAGGGAACAAAAACCAGTAAAGTTAAGAAGGGAACAAAAACAAGTTAAGTAAGAGGACAAAAACACAGTAAAGTATGTAGGGACAAAACACACAGTAAAGTAGTAGGAACGAAAAACAATAAAGTAGTAAGGGAACAAAAACAAGTAAAGTATGTAAAGGAACAACACAAGTAAAGTACTGTAAAGACAAAAACAGTAAGTAGTAAGGAAAAAAAAGTAATATGTAAGGGAACAAAAACAGTAAAAGTATTTAAGGGAACAAAAACAAGTAAGTAAAGTAGAACAAAAACAGTAAAGTAAAAGGAACAAACAAGTTAATAATAAGGGAACAAACAGTAAAGTAAGTAAGGACAAAACAAGTTAAAAGTAAGTAAGGAACAAAACAGTAAGTACAGTAAGAACAAAAACAAGTTAAAGTACAGAAGAACAAACAAAGTAAAGTAAGTAAGGGAACAAAAACAAGTAAAGTATGTAAGAACAAACAAGTAAAGTATGATAGGGAACAAACACAGTAAGTAATAATGGAACAAACAAGTAAAGTAAGTAAGAACAAAAACAAGAAAGTATGTTAGGAAACCAACCGACAACGCATGCAAAAACAAAAAAAGTAAGAAACAAAACAGTAGTATGTAGGGAACAAAACAAATAAACATAAGGAACAAAAACAAGTAATAAGATAGGGAACAAAACAATAAAGTATTAAAGAACAAAAACAAGTACAGGACAAAACAAGTAAAGTATGTAAGGAACAAAACAAGAAGTAATAATGGGAACAAAAACAAGTAAAGTAGTAAGAACAAAAACAAGTAATATGTAAGGAACAAAAACAGTAAAGTAAGTAAAGGCAAACAAAAACACAGTAAAGTATGTAAATGGGAACTAAACAAGTTAATGTATGTAACAGCGAACAAAAACAGTAAGATAGTAAAGGAACCAAAAACAAGTAACAGTATTAGCGGAAACCAACAAAACACAGTAACAAGTATGTAGGAACCAAAAATCAAGTAAGGAACAACAAGTAAAGTATGTAAGGGAACAAAAACAAGTAAAGTATGTAAGGGAACAAAAACAAGTAAGTATGTAAGGGAACAAAAACAAGTAAGTATGTAAGGGAACAAAAACAAGTAAAGTATGTAAAGGAACAAAAAACAAGTAAAGTAAGGAAGAAAGAAAGAGAAAAACAAGGCCTACCTCATCATAAAGCTCGACTACTGTTTTTCAACATGATCTATCGACCTTCTGCACAGCTCTGATCTCCATGTCGACCAACAGGTGGCTGAAAAAGTTCCATAGTTTATCTTTAACAAGCCCCCAAAGCAGCAGCTCTGTCGCACGATTGTTCCAAGTTATTTGTCGAAGCCGCAGGCGACTGTTCCTCTTCCTGTCTGGCTCGTCTCCGACAATACGACCGAAGCAAACAAACAAAGGGAGGTGAGCGGAGAGGCTTCGATGACTCTAATTAAAAGTTAATTTATTCCCTCCGCGCGCCGTTTTATCTTATGTAACCAGCGCTATCCTGTAATTAAATCATAACCCTTCATTCGGAGGTCAGCGCCGTCCTGCTAATAGAAAAGTGTGCGCGCCACCAAAAGCCAAAACAACGGTGGCTTATCTTTTATTCATGCAGATACAGCCTACAGCGAGTTTGGCCCATACATTACATTCATATGGGGTTTATAATGAGCTTTCTGATTGTGTTTGTGCAGAGGGGGTCTTATCATCGACGTATAAGCCACAAATACAAGATAAGGGAATGTAAATAAATTAGGATGCGGCGGTGTAAAATATTTGGCCTCTTTTAAGGGTTTTTAGCGCAGCCGTTTGTTAAACAGGGCAGATTTAGGTGTTTGTATGGAGCCCGGTTAAATATGGCCTTTGAGAAGGCACAATCTCGGGACGGATCTGTGGAGCCGGGCGGGGTTTGCGGTGGTTGATTAAAGGCAGTCCATAAACGTAAGCAAAATGTGGATACAGTTCTTTCAGTTGAGCGCCGCTAAACGGAACAGTTTGGAACGTTTAACTGCTGAAAAGAAAATCTAATTAAAAACTTTTGAAAGAATCCTTTGACTTGAAGAAACGGGACAATTTAAACATTCACTCTACTAAATGTATTCAAAATAAATGGGAAAGAGAGGGTGAGTTTGTTTTGACTGACGACGAATGGGAAAGTTTTATTTTCTATGATTGTGCTTATTGTATTCTCTTGTCGTGCTCAATGTTTTGTGTCCTTTATAACTTAAAATCTCTCCTCAAAATTGCAGTTTTTCGTTTTTTTTTCAATGCATTTTTTATATTTACTTAGAATATAAGTTTTTGTTGTTAGCAGTACGTTTGGAGCGATGCAAACCGTTTGAAATGCACAATTATTATTTTTTTTGTGACAGTAAAAGCAGAAGCCCGAGGTCTAAAGCAGGAGGTCCTTCAGGTTCTGAGATGGTTCTTGTCCAACGTGTCACGGCGAGCTGGGCACAGCGTGTGTAGGAAACGTGTGCTCATGTAGAAGACCTCTGTCACTTGAGCAATGTGTCCATCTGTTTCCAGGGTGACAGAGAAAATGGCCGACACCTGCTGTGTTGTATTAGAGAGAACGCATTACATCATTAAAAAAAGTAAATCACAACAAAAGAGAATGTGCTCAGAGGGTCCAGTCTTATGGGAATATTAGCTATATTAGCTATATTAACTATAACACTTAATAATGCAGTGGTCCAATGTCCATGTCAAATAAATAAATAAAATAAATAAAATAAATAAAATAAATAAAATAAATAAAATAAATAAAATAATAAAATAAATAAAATAAATAAAATAAATAAAATAAATAAAATAAATAAAATAAATAAAATAAAATAAATAAAATAAATAAAATAAATAAAATAAATAAAATAACAGAAATAACAGAAATAACAGAAATAACAGAAATAACAGAAATAACAGAAATAACAAATATCAGAAATTAAATAAACAAATAAATTAAATGAATTAAATGAATTAAATGAATTAAATGAATTAAATGAATTAAATGAATTAAATACATTAAATACATTAAATACATTAGATGAATTGGATCAATTAGATGAATTAGATGAATTAAACAAAGAAACGTGAATATCTTGCTACGCTCGTAGTCTACTGGTTCGTGGATTTAAGCCTGGTGTCCGCTGCATGATTTGTTTTACAAGATTTATTTTATGTCAAACTACAAGACGTGAAGAATTTCAAACGTAAAACGGCACAAATTGACAATGTGCGATGATTCAGGCCATCATTACATTAATAACAGCTCTATAAAAAGTCCCTTGAAAACACCCTGTCCCAGTGCAAGTTTTTAAAAGTGAGGAAACGGACAGAGGAAATGGGCGGAGCTCTTCTGCGGTTACATCGACTGAGCGCTAAACGTGTGTGTCTATTGTTTGACGGAGACTGAGTGTCGACGCAGTGAGCGGGGGGCCCACTCTGCGACCACGATTCCGAAATATCCTACGGCAAGTTCATCCTCGTCTCACCCGCGTTTCTTGATCTTCGACTCTCTCACGACCAGAAATAGTCCGTTGCAAAACTGTTTCTTGACTTATTATTTGAACAGAATTCTGCCGCTGCGTGTGTGTAAAATCCCCTTGTCTAACGTTCCCTTTCTTCTGCGAACAAGGCGACGCTGGACGCTCCATTACAGCCTCAAAATGTACTCGCTCTGCTCCTGCACCTCATCTAATGGCCACTTGTCAAAATAAAGTCCCAGCGAGTGAAGCACAAATTAAAAGTTGAGCAGATTTCCCCCTCTTCCATCTGCAGCTTTTAATTCGAAAGTGACGCTCCGTTGCTCAGAGTTTAATTCATTACAAAAGGATCATCAACAACTGGAGGTTTGGTAAACAAGTCGCCGCGGCGTGGCTTTGTGCGCCGGTCTTCGGCTCTCGCCTTGCAGCGGGAAGGGTCCGAGGTTTGGGTCCCGGTGTCGGATTGAGTTGAGGTTCTGCGTTGCCTCGTGTCGACGTAAGAAACGCAACACAAAATCATTGGTTTTACTTCAGTTTGTGGTTTTATTTTTCCACAAGCAACTTTTCAAAGCAGTTAATCACAGAGTACATTTACTTGATGAACCTTTGAATACATTTGTACTTCTGTGGGTAGTTTTTGAACGTTATAGTCTTGTTTAGAGTAAGTAAGTGACAACGGCTTTATGTTGACAATATGAAATGATTTAAATCTTCAGATATGATTCAGTTTTCCTCATTAACATATTTTGTGCATTATTTCATGTTTTGCCCTTTCAATTGCATTATAAATCAAAAGTCCAGACAGTTACTCTTACGTGACTCGACGTTTGTCCAAATGTGTTTTTCCTCTTGAGTAATTTCTTTAATATTGAAGTATTTTGGGGATGTTCAAACTTGTCTCGCTTCATTAAACGACAGTCTTGATTCTTTGCCCTGTCCTCGACCGGTTGAACATTCCCATGACGACAATCTCAATCTCTGAAACCTGAGCCCGAGCTGTTTTTTTATTGATCAAAAATAGAAACCCCCCCCCAAAAAAAACAGGCATCCCCTTTCCACAGATCTGGTTTGTAACTCGGTACTCCATGGAGATTGACTAGTTTAATGTCATAATGTGGGACATTTGGGGAAGCGTATATGTTTCTCACTTCTGGCGGCTTGGACGTGTTTACAATCGAATCGTTTTTAGCGTGTTATTTATTATTATTATTTGTTATTCATTATTATTATTACTATTATTATTATTATTGTTTTTATTATTATTATTAGTATTATTATTTGTTATTTATTTTTTAAATTTGTATTATTATTATTATTATTATTATCATCTCTTTTTTTTAATTAGGGTGTTGAAAACGATGTTTGAACCAGACGGGACATTAAAGGGCCCATGACAGGTTTTTATGATGTTCTAATTTTGACTTTGTTTGGTGTGTTTATACCTGTCGTGCATATATATATAATTTTACACCTATCGAGCAAGTATTTGTGGAGAAAACCTTGAAAAATGTGTCGTAAAATGACAGGAAGTGACATCACAGCAGGAACGCACTCATTCCAGACAAAGTTTATGCAGAATTTACAAAAAACAAACAACTTTTTGGACACTTTAAACATGAATTCAACAAGTATTTGTATAATTGTGGCATTAGATGAGTTTTGGCCCAGTGGTTGCTGGGTAATTTCCTACTGTGATGTCACCAATCAACCAGGAAGTGAAATTATAAACCTAAAAAGTTAGCTATTCTGTGATGACATTTGTACAATTTTATAGCAAAATTCTAAATATATTTATCTCAACTGCGTTTTAGTTCGATGAGTCGTCCGACCTGTAGGGGGCGCTTCAACCTCATCAATTTAAATGCCTTCTCTTATTCTGATCCCACAGAAATCAATGAATGCAAAGCGTTTCTGTCCTGTTCTCACAATCCCAATAACATTTCCATTGAGACCTGCACCAGAAAAGTTCCGCAGTGCACCTTTAAAAGCAACACCACGGCGCTTCACGGGCAGTTTATACCAGTGAGAGATGTGTGATCTGACAGGTGAAGGACACGCTAACATGACGGCGCTAACATAACAAACAAAGAAGCAACTAAAAGGTCAGTTTCGTGTAACAATCCTTCATCTGTAAAGCTGTAGTCGATCCTCTTCTCTCTGATAAAACAACAGACGCCTCGTCCTGATCCGACTCGGAGCTGGTCCCAAACGAGCGGCGCTTTAATGAGTTTTAATGAGCTCGTGTCTGCGTTCACAAGGTCAGGATGTATTAAAAAGTGTTGCCGCCACGAGGACGTATTTACAAGTGAAACAAGTAAGGTGTTTGTCGCCCGTGGTAACTGTTGTCCTCTGCATTTGACCCAGTCTTCAGTGTCATTGGTGCAAAGTGTCACTGTGGGAAACCAGAAATGAATAACATGCAAAAACAGAGGCGAATACGGACTAGTTATGCATGAAAGAAAGGGTCTGTTTTTGTGTTTGGGGGTCTCGAGCGCAAACGTTGGAGTGGGATTTAACTTCTTTCTTGTTTCATTAAGCTGGTTTGCGAGTTCCTCTTGATCTGAGCCTCGCAAAACACTCAGAGGTTGCGACGCATTGCCTGGACCAAAATGACACCTCGCAGTATTTTTCTTGAAAACGGTCCGATATCAGTCCGATCTCCGGTTTCATCCCCCTGAGTTCAGATGTGACCGACCTGTCAATCACGTCGCCGGGGAAAAGAGCCTGAAAAGCGTTGACTGTCGAGTGAGTGACGCACTAAACAGAGACGAAGAACAGAGAGAAGTGTGATTTAGTTCTAAATGACAGATGACCAATCAACTGTGTCCAATCTGATTGCACGGTTCCGTTTGGGTTTGGCTCGCTCTGGACCCCGTGGCGACGAGATCCGGAGGTCTCCTGTGCTGTTCTTAAACCGCCACAGACTCGCATTTCTGACTCAAATCAGGTTCATTACAACTGCGCGCTAACATCAGCATGCCGGGGCAAGCTAGCTTTTGTGACGGAAAGTAAAGGTACAAGAGCAGGTTTAAAGGTCATGCGTTTACTTTGTCCTCTCCATGGAGGGTGAGAGTACATTTTTCACTGTTTGGACTTGAAACTCGTGAAAAGTACGACTCTGAACACAAAAACCGTCAGTTGTAACGGAGCCTCATTTCTCTTCTTTATAAATTCACTCTGTTCCATAACCTTCTGTGTCCGGGCCGATAATTACCTCGGCTCGCCTCTGATTGCTTTTAATGCTTCTGTGGTTTTGTGAAAGCAGCACTTTACTGTGACCCAGGGGCAAAGTTGTATTCATATTACACATATTCATATCTCACTTCTGAAGAACAAGGGAACTTCACACAGGTTTTGTGGAGTAAGTTTAAACAACGCCGATTTTTACAACATTTGTGATTTCCCAAAGTCCCAAGAGTCTACGGAAAGTCGGACATGAAGGTAATGGCCAACGTTCATGAGAGAAACGTACGACAGCAACACGTAACGTACATTTGCAGGCAAGGATGCTCCTTGTGAGAGGATGGATGCTCCTTGTGAGAGGATGGATGCTCCTTGTGAGAGGATGGTCGCTCCTTGTGAGAGGATGGATGCTCCTTGTGAGAGGATGGTCGCTCCTTGTGAGAGGATGGATGCTCCTTGTGAGAGGATGGATGCTCCTTGGGAGAGGATGGATGCTCCTTGTGAGAGGATGGATGCTCCTTGTGAGAGGATGGATGCTCCTTGTGAGAGGATGGATGCTCCTTGTGAGAGGATATTGCTTGAGTGGAGGAGCTGGACCTGGTCGGGTCAGTCTGGTCGGATTGGTCTGGTCGGATTGGTCTGGTCTAGTCTGGTGGGTCGGGTCGGTCGGGTGAGTTGGTCGGGTCGTCGGGTGGGTCGGGTCGGTCGGGTCGTTCGGTCGGTGGGTCGGGACGGTCTGGTGGGTCGGGTCGGTCTGGTGGGTCGGGTGGTCAGGTCGGTCGGGTCGGTCGGTCAGTCGGGTCGGTCGGGTGAGTTGTTCTGGTGGGTCTGGTGGGTTGGGTCGGTCTGGTGGGTTGGGTCGGTCGGATGGGTTGGGTCGGTTGGGTCTGTCGGGGCGGGTCGGTCATTCTGCTGTCCCATCGAACTGTGACGTTCCTCTCTGTAAAACTACATAAACCGCACATGTACAGTAAATACCGATATTCAATTTAAGTTTTTCTTTTTTACAACTCTTTTTGTAATGGCCGACTTTTGTCCCGAACAACAACAATTCCCCTTGATTATGAAAGCTTCAATCATTAATACTGAGCTGAATTTTGGCTCAAATGTTCATAATTAGTGAGGTTGAGTGGTCAGTATCTCAGATGGGCCGGCTCTTTCAGGACAGTCCTGATGTCACGCTTCAACAGTCTCACGTCCTCTGCTCTTCACCGCGGCCCCACAGGACCTGTGGCCCCTGGCCCAGACCAGTCCTTCTCACTGTCACCCGGGCCGTGGCAAAGCTGACGGGCCAGTGCTGGAGGCAGGAGCCCCTGGGCCGGGAGGCAGCGTGCACTGCTGCTGCTGCAGTAATGAGCCTGCCCAAGAACAGGCTGAAATTAAGACTTAATTAACAAGAACTCTCGGGACGGGACCATAACGGCGATCTGCACTGTCCGATCTTCACGCCAGTATTAAGTTTACCGTTTATTTTTAGCTCATTGAAAAACAACACCATTAAAGCGTTTACCGCAGACGCACGCTGCAAAGACCCCGGTCCACAAAGTGGACTGGGATGTTTAGGGGCCACTTTAGACCACCCTGCTGCTGGGATCAGGTACTGCTGCAACTTTGTTTTTTCGTGTAGTATTCAAACTTAAAGAATTGAATTAGTTAATTTAATAACATTGTCTTATAAAAGCCTGACTCTCATGGGGTCTGTGTACCTGCAGGTCTGTTTTGGACCACATCCCCCCAGTTATATTTGAAATAAATGTACACAAATGATAAGTTTAGCTTATTGATAATATGATCGGGTAGTTTAAAACATGTATATTTAATGTTTTTAAATGGTATCTTTTGTTATTTTGTTATGAAATTGCTGTAAAGCCGCGATAGCTGTCGCATTGGGGGCCGGTCCAGACCAAAAAGTCCAGGGCCCGTTCTTTTCTCCGAGTCCAGCCCCGAGTATGAAACGATCCTAAACCGAGTCCAACACTTCCGTCCAGACTTTGGAGTCAACATTCCAACCTTATTTGGTGTTCCTGTCAGTTTCTTAGGTCACATGCAGCACATGAACTAACAACAAATGTCCTTCGTCGCCCCCTGCTGTCTCTGGGCAGAAAGCCAGCCTTGTAACATTTGCAGACATCGACCTGAAGACAAACTCTCCTGAGAAACCCTCGCTCCTTTGTATATATGGCAACGTTAAATGATTTTGTATGAGATTTTAGTGTCTTATTATGATAAAGAAAGAAAAATTGTGGGGAAAAAACAAAGCTTTTTGCGTCTATTTTATTAACAATGTGTTTTCACAAGAGAGCGGCAGGTGGCGCTCTTTTGCCAGAGTTACTAAGTTCTGCGTTAAGTGCCAAAACAAACCAAAACGAACATGGCAACGCCGATGGATTCTACGAAATACACGAGCTGCGATTTTAGCAAGAACCTGTTGTTTTTCCCTCTTCTAAAAGCGCAAACAGCAGACGTGCTCCTCCAGGTTTTTACACTCCAAACACATTCACCTGACATGATGCTAACATCTAATCACAATCCATTAGAAAAAGGAGACATCATATATTTATTTTAACCAAGAAAATACATTGTTTTTTTCATTTTGCATGTGTAATTGCAATTAAGAAAAACATTTATATTAAAGTGCCTCTGACAGGTTGGACAAGTCATTGAATGAAAAATGCAGGGAAGATAAATATATTTAGAATTGTATAAAGAATAGCACAGTTTTTAGGTTGATAATTTAACTTCCTGTTTGTAATTCATTCTCCAGCAACCACTGGAAAATAAAAAAACATGTCACAACTTTTTTTTATTTGGTATCGCTCTGTTTTACGAAAGAAACTGAAAGAACGAAGAGGGTTTTGTCCGTCAAATCCATTTACAAAAAACCAGAATGTCAAATCTTTTCACATTGTAAAGCGACAGTCGTAACTTCTTGCATTCCTTCACTTTTAAGAAGAACGTTGCATTATAATTCCAAACGCATCCCTTGAATAGGAAGATGTCCTGCCTCAAAAAAAGACCCTCTAAACGCCGCTGTCGGAAAGACTTTCATCTGAACGTAGGACAGGGAAAACGGCAGATGAATCGTCCATTAACTCGTCTCGCTGCGCGTGACCTTCAGGAGAAGAACTTTCACGTGTCGTTAAAAGTTCATCCGCGCATCTTCACGACGCATGTGTTCACT